>JAQGBM010001307.1:0-10931 GCA_034698405.1 Symphylella vulgaris | reverse complement strand
AACGCAGAAGAAGCGGGGGTACAGGCGTGGGGAATGGGCCTGACGATATGGTCGTGGAACAGGTCACCCATCCTAACTCTGACCACACCCGACGGAGCTTGACTTTAATCAACAGAGGGGAGACCAAACCCCAATGCCACTCCGCCGGCGAGTGGCATACTACAGGTGATACTATATCTGGCTCGGGAAAACTTTAGAGAATAATATTGAAATTGGCTTATGGCTGTTCAGATTAAAAATGTACCCCATATCCTAAATTCTGAAAAAATAACTCGTCAAATTCAGAAACTTATATCCTACATAGGCTAATATTTTATATCAATTAATATTAAAACACGTTTGTCAAGTCATATTATTATTAAATCTGTTTTGCTTTATTCTGCGTGGTAAGGAGGTACGGCAAAATTTCACGAGTGGAATGCTGGATAAAGTATGGGTATTATACACGGTATCGTGTAGGCCTATAGAAGACTCGATATTTTATTAATTTAATGTCAGCAGGGTTATTCTTTTACACGTGGTTATTATTATGAAATATTAATTCCGCATCTCTCTCTCTAAATGACCGATGTTTTCATTTCGGTGTTCGAACAATATACACGTGCCCCTAATAATTTGTATCTCAGCTGTGTCCATGAGTTTGCACATTTTGAATGCTAGTTTATTCTCACCTGGCTTTAAAATGCCACATGAATTATTAGAACTTCACTGGAGTTGCCAAATGTCCGGAAGAAATCAGAACAATACTGCTATTATAGTTCCAAATTGAAATTTAACAAAGCGGAATGCTTTTGAAGGCTGATATAGCCTACATAGGCGCCGGAAAGGGGGGGGGCAAGGGGAGGCAGTTGGCCCCTCCCCCCGGATTTTCAAAAAAAAAATTTATTGTCAATTATTTTGTAGGCTAATCAAGCTCGCAGAGCGCCTCGAACTAGAGACAGAAATGCCTAAAATTCTCCAAATTTACTCAAATTTTGTACAATTTTTCCGGGGGTCTCACCCCTGATCCCCCATAAATAGATGGATGTGATTAGTTATTAACAGAAATATGTTTTGACCTAAATTTACGAAATTAGACTTAAATTAGGAAAAAAAATTTGCCTCCGGCGGCGATATTCGGCGCTTATATTCCAAAATTTAAAAACAAAATGTCGGGCCCCCTCAAAATTTTTTTCTGGATCCGCCAGAAAAAAAATTGTGAGGGGGACCGACCAGTCGTGCAAATCCTGGCGGCGCCCATGTAATCGTACACTATACTGTAAGTATACTGTATACCTTGAAAACTTGTTTAGTCAAAAACAGAAACTGCATAATTATTATGGTATGTAGGAATAAACAGAAACTGCATGTAACGATGTTTAATAAAATAAATTACCGCCGGTACTATTTTATTCGAGTAGAAACAGTAAAAATCGGTATCGGTTCGGTATATAGGATCGATTTGGCATGTAAAAAATCGGTATCGGTTCGGCTCGGTATTTTTAAGGTTCGGTCGATCCCTAATTTATACTACATGGGTATTTGGTATTGCAGAATAAAATTACTTAGGATGCAGGACTGCAGGTACGCCAGAGCTATAGCAAATTCAGCTCTAGTGCGGTATCGCCAATACGGAGTACATTTTTTAATTTTTATCTCGCAAACTGAATTTTCACTCTCAACTCTCAAGCTGATAGAATTTTCACACTCAAGCTCTGCTCTGGCGTATAATTATGTATACCCTTAGGCCTATTGGAAAATTTTGGAATGAAACAAATTAAAACACAGATAATTCCATAACAGAATCTTCGGATTTCAGGGGTTCATATTCGGACTCAGGGGGTCATATTTCAGGGCATTCGGGTAAATTACTATAAGTTAGAGTGGTACTGGGTTCGATTTGACGATGAGGAGATACTGATGGGATTTTCTCCCTCTCGAATTTTTGAAAGGAAAAATGGCAATTCAAAACAAAAATTAACAAATATGGCAACCCTAATTTTTCAATTTCACCTTATGATTTCTATCAATTATGTATATAGTATTGCGTAAAAGCGCTCCACACAGTACCTATAGTACGATATCTCATTTTTCCAGCAGTTGCATGGTGTTAAGTCTCAGTGGGTGTTCAAACAGTTTCAGCAACATAGCTACCTGGGTGGGTGAACAATGTCAAATAATAATCGGAGAGATTAGTCAGTGAGATACTGGTATCATTATAATATAAAAATATTATGTTCTTTACAAAGCAAAATTTTTTTTATATTATTAAACTCAACAATATAAGCAGCAGGAATGGTGCTGTGTTGTGCTCTATACTCGATTTGACGGCTCTAATAACATGTTAATAACAAAATCGTGTCCGCCTCCCGGCCAGAACAGACTTACAAATTAAAAATAAAGTTTGATTATTACTTGTATTATGTAGCCTATTATACAAGTCGTATACTTGTACGATGGACAATGGATGGTATGCGCCATAATTTTAGTACAAAAATGATCGCCATGCATGATAAGAGTTCAATAGAATGCAATATGGAAAGTCGAGGAATTTAAAAATAGTGAGGGAAATTTACAATATTGTTTTTGAAATGTCAAGAAAAAAAGTCAGGGAATTAAATAAAATGGTCAGTGAAAGCCAGGAAAAATTACAGTTCTTTGAAATGTCAGGACAGAAAGTCAGGAAAATCAAAAATGGTAAGGGAAAGTTATATATAGGAAAAAATTACACTTTTATTTAAAATGTCATGAAAGAAATTAGCCATATATACAGGGAATTAAAAAGGAAGGAAAATTTATTACAGTTGTCTTTGAATATGTCAGCAGGAGAGAAAGCTAGGGAATTAAAAAATGGTCAGGGAAAGCCAGGAAAAATTACAGTTCTTTGAAATTTCAGGACAGAAAGTCAGGGAAATCAAAAATGGTCAGGGAAAGCCAGGAAAAATTATAGTTGTCTTTGAAATTTCAGGACAGAAAGTCAGGGAAATCAAAAATGGTCAGGGAAAGCCAGGAAAAATTACAGTTGTCTAAATTTGAAATTTCAGGACAGAAAGTCAGGGAAATCAAAAATGGTCAGGGAAAGCCATGAAAAATTACAGTTCTTTGAAATGTCAGGACAGAAAGTCAGGGAAATCAAAAATGGTAAGGGAAAGTTATAGAAAAAAAATTACAGTTTTCTTTGAAATGTCATGAAATTAGCCAAGGAATTAAAAAGGAAGGACAATTTACAGTTGTCTTTGAATTGTCAGCAGGAGAGAAAGCCAGGGAATTAAAAAATGGTCAGGTAAAGTCAATGTCAGGAAATCAAGCATGCATGGAAAATAAGCATGCAAGGAAACTTGTACCGGTAACTGTTTCTTAAAAAAAGGTTTAAAAGAAATCTTCATGATCACCTAAAAAGGCAATATTGGAGATACGAAATCAGGAAATGAATACACTTATTGACAATGTAGGCTATATTGTTATGATATTAAAATTATGTTTTCTTGAAAAATTAGGTATTTTTCCAAAAATAAATCAGGGAAAATCAGGCTTTTTTTGTCGCAGGGAAAGTCATGGAAAAGTTTGGGAAATTGATTCCCCAATTTTGCTAGGCTATATGAATAAACCCTGCATGAAGAGTCACTGAGTCAGCCACTTCGGCTGACTGCTGCATGGCGAATTTTCCTTATAGCCTCTACATTTCCATAGTCCTTAATATCTATATTATACTTCGTGACAACTCCCTTTTAAACTTATCAATAATTAAAATGCAACAAAGAAAGGATTATTCGAATCATAATAATTCCAATTATAATTGTTTCACTGTGTTATTTGCTCCCTACCAGTATTATGTTTACATATCTGGGTATTCAGTTTTCTCCCGAAACAATTTACATACAAAAGTGCCTAAGACGATATATCAACAAGACAGCTGTAATAAGTTAATTAAAAATTCTATAATTATTGCCAGTTGTGTATCGTGTCATTATAATAATATCTACTTAGAAGATCTACACGTTTTTAACCTCTGGGGTCAAGGAAGAATCCTAGAAGGACCGCACACAATCACTCATTCCATCATTAACCTCATCGACTCTGTCAATATTTATTACTAAAACCTAACCTCTTGCTTATATAACATTGCCAAATGCGCAATATATAACTACATAAGACGGATATCTCCTGATCTCTGCAACAAGAGTTCACCGATCGAGATAAATAAATGATCCCAAAGTTATAGGTCTTATCGTTGCAAAACAAGGGAAAGCAAGCTTTTGAGCAAATGTCTTCACACTTAAGTTAAATGCATTAGCATACTCAGCAATCTTCTCCGTATTTAGTTAGATGTTCAAACATGTTTTAGGGATCAATTTTTAATTTAATTTATAAGTGTCCCTCCCCAATTTCGTCTATGCGAGATAGTGAGATTTCAATTTAATTGTTGGAAATTGAAGAATTTTTAATATTTTTACAACAATGATTGAATTCTCTGTAATTGTTATTTTATTTAAATATGTAAAAAGAATTTAATATTAAAAATTATTAAAATTATTAAAAATATTGAAAATGTACATCAATATTAATATAATATACACTTTTAAAAAATTAATAATAACTTAATAATAAAAAAGATAATTAAAATTTAAAATGAAGTATAAAACAGTCTGTAAGTCTGCATCAGTCACACTATATAGGACGAATAATCTTCATCACACTTTTCGTTTAAATCTCTAGAATTTCTTCCAGTTTCTCACCAAAAGGTATAAGGTCCCTATATACAGTACATATAGGACAGAAGACACAGTCATTATAAAATAGAAATTTAAAAAATTAAAAAAAGGTTTATTATGTTATCAAAAAAACTTTCGTTGTCTGACTTGTCTCCCAGGTTAGGATTCGTGTAGCAAAGTATAATTCGTGTAGCAAAGTATAATTCGTGTAGCAAAGTATAATTTTATAAATAAATATTGTATGCAGTAACTTATAAACTGAGTTAAATTTAAAAAAAAAAAAACTTGAACTCTTATTTTTTTATTTTGAAAATCTAAACAGCGTTACTATACCGGTAATCTAGGACGATCGTCCTAGCTATAATAGCCTACCGGTATATACGTATAATAGACAAACGTCAATATCCTTAGCTTTAATACGTAGCTGTAATAAAAAAATAGTTATTTTATTTTTATTTGAGGCTATGTATTTACATTTTACGGTATAAATTTCATGTTTTATAAATAAATTTAAGTTTGTCGAAAAATAACTTAATTATTATAAATAAAATTTTTAAAATCTAAATTCTGGTCTTGATTCCATAATAAAAAGTTACCTCTATATCGCTTTTCAAATTAGTATTCCAAAATAAAGTCTACGTAATTAACCTGTGATTAATTTTTCGAAGGCATTTGACATCTTAATTTTATTTTGACATTATTATTAATTATATTTCTTTCCTTCTTCACTAATGAAGTAACAATCAAACCCCAGCGACAAAGAGACCCCAGACAACAATCAGTGCAATTAGACGTAGAGAAACTATGTAAGAATAGAGAATTCCAATGTTACAGCATCGGAAAAGTACTAATTAATCGTAATTAAATCCACAGAATTGTTATTATGCGACTTAAAAATCTATCTTTATAGCTCCGCCGAAAATAAAGTTGTTTATTTATTCAGTCATATGGATTTATAGCTATTGTAATCCGGTTTCACGCTGTGTTTTTAAGGATGGCTTATCTTGCATTAATCTATATGGTTTTTTATTATGTTTGGAAATGGACAATCTTATTGCCTTGTTTAATAATACCTATCATCTCTATTTTATACACGTAAAGAGGGGTGAACTCTGTAAGTTATTTCGTGATATTTTCTGCTTTTTGTTTATATTCTTTGAGACGTCCCTGGACGCCATTACAGTTCAGAAAATCTTGAAAAGAGCTGTAATCTGTAAGCTAACCTTTCAAGCTATACCAAGAAAAAATTTATTTTTTACTACTTTATTTTAAATTTACCAATTTGTATAGTCTGTTGAACCACTAGGCTGAATTTAAGTTCAGATTAAATAACTTAGAATGATCTCAAAAGTAGTAAAAAGTAGTAAAAATATTTTGTGGGGACTTTATATAGTTTATAGATATTGGAATTCAATTAATACGCTCATGCATGACTCATGGGCGAGCAACCATATAGGACGTTGAAATCGGAAATAGGCTGAGCTTATACCTTTTCCGATTGCAACCTCTAAAACTAATATTTCTTAGTTAGGCTATAGAGGTTGCAATCGGAAAAGGTAAGCTCAGCCTATTTCCGATTTACGTTTTGTTTAGTTTTGTCTCTCATATGGATGGGCATTGGGCAATAGCTAATAAAATTAAATTAAGTTATATAAAACAAGGATTTAAAAAAAGCTTTATTTGTGGCGGCAGCAATAGGCTATAGGGCCTATAGCCTCATGCAACCAATGAGATTGCTATGGCCTATAGTATAGGCCATAGCAATCTCATTGGTTGCATTTTGGACCATACGTGTATATATCAAAACGCAGTAAAATTACTTCATATTTTGATGTATAGTTTTGTCAAATGAAAAAAAAAAAAAAAAACTGATTTGATTTGATAAAAATAATTGCGTGTGAATCCAGTGGGGATCCAGAAAAAAAATTGAGGGGCCAGAATTTTTTTTTTCCACAAATTTTGAACATATGAGCAGGGGATCTGGGGACGACAGCCCCCCCAGTCGCCGGAGGAGAAAATTTTTCCGGATTTAAGCTTCCTTCCACTATCCGTGATTGTTATTCGCTGCCCATATTTAAAAAACTTGTAAAAAGTCTCTTTGAGAAATAATTAATTCGTTTTTTTCTTTTTGTTTTGTATTTTAGGCGCTTAGAGCTGCGTCTTATTTTTTATATTTTTTTTTTCCTGAATTGCCAATTAACTTATTTCTTGATACCTTCTATGGTTTCCCATACTTAGGTTTTACGGAAACTTATTTTGTTTTTCTATACATATGTTTAGAGTTTTATAATTATTATATCTGTATATTTATGTATTTTGCCTTTATTGAAATAAATAAAAAAAATAAATAAATAAAAAAAAATTAAGAGAAAGATTCGTTAATTAAAAAAAAAAGAAGTTAAACCAAAATATAAAAGAAAATTGTAAATCTAGAATTTTTTTCTGCCAATTAAAAAAAATTATGAAAATCGGTTGAGTAACTTAGTTTTCTCTTGAAAAGGATTTTAGATTTCGCTCTTAACCGTTCTCGTTGCAGTAGAAATTTTTTAATCAAATTTTGAGCCTTTGCATGATTAGAATACTGTATTATGTAAAAAAATAAATGGTGTTAACAATATTAATAGAAAGATAAATTATTTTTGCAACTAAAAATTAATGGTAAACAGTAAATAATGATGTAAAAATGAATGAATGCTTACCAGCTTCATTAAACTATTGTCGTCAAAGGTGCTTCGTGTATCGGTAACCATTTCCATTCCAACAATTTCAACTGCTTGGTTTTCTAAATGGTGCTTTCGTACAAAATCTTCCGATACAAGTATGGCTGCCGCCCCTCCATCAGAAGTAGGACTAAATATTAAAATTTATATTTTTTTAAATTAATAATTTAACGAGCATAATACTGTATAAAATAATATAGGCTATTTCCTGAGACTCACCAACACTGTAGTTTCGTGAGGGGTTCATAAACAGATGGGGAATTCATAATTTCTTCTAGAGTGTATTCTTCTTGAAATTGTGAGTAACTGTGAAATGATTATAGGATAAAAAAAATTATTAGACTTTTGTATTTAACAAAGTGAAATTCATCCCTTAACCATTTTATAAATAATTTTTTTTATCCGTCCAAAAACGTAACGCTTACATTTGTATGTTGTTTTTTTGGACTGTTGTTTGATTGTGTAAAAAATTTGGAGTTTTACTGTTAAAGGGTAGAAATTCTTCTACCGTTTTGTTTGTAGATTTGATTTTTTAACATTCGTGGTAGGAGACAACCAAGGTCATAACCCGACGATGGAGTGAGATTTGAATTTTACCTCAGGGACAGGATTTACAGACCTTTAGGAGGGTTTTTAATGTGCAGAGTGCAAAGGGGATCTACACAAGACCTCGGTTTAAATTATCATCATCAGGAGCCGCCAATTGAAGAATTTCACTAGTTAACCCGGAAATTCTTACCAGCCCCAGCCGGGGTTTGAACCGCAGACCTTCCGGATTCAGAGGCAAGCGCGCTAACCACTGGGGCAGGCCAGAAATTCTTGCCAGCCTCAAGTGGAAAAAAAAATTAAGGAAAAGTATCCAGCTGATTTAGCCTACTTACGGGTTCGCAGTAGAGTGCTTATGGTTCTTCCAGGCTATTTTGGCAAAGTGTTCTAATTTGGTCCCTAAAATAAAAAGGTCCAATATCTCAAAATTAGATACTGTACTTTATTTATAAAAACCCTTTCCAGCGATATAAGTATCAGAAGGTATCATTACCGTATTTCCTCATGTGTTCTTTGCCGGCAGCTCCGAAAAGCTGTGCAGCAATTGGAGCTGCTTCGATACCTTCCAAATTAGCCAAAACTTCAACGTGCTTGTCCATTGGATTTGTTCGGTCCATAAACTGCAAAAATTACAAGATTTAATTTTTTTCCATTCACAATAATGATTGGTACTTTAATCTTTCTTACCTTTGAAGTTAAAGACCCACGCTCCATTTTCTCAAAACCCAGAGCCAAAACACAGTCTGCATTCCCTTTAAATAAAATTTAATAATTTAGTATTGACACCATATTGATACCAATATTTTGACAATCTTCACAAAGAAAGTTAGAAATTCAATGATATCTCGAATCTCATCCTGGATAAATTTTTGTTAAAGAAGGAATTAAAACCCTTTCCAACGAAGTAAATATCATGAATATCCGTTACCTAATAGCCGAGAATTTTACATTTTCTAAAGTCCATAAATACAGGGTTATTTTGGTCATCAAAAATGATAGAATACCTTCAAATTAATCGTATTTTTTTTTGAAGTTCTTTAAAACGTATCGTTGAAAAGGGCATTTATCCGTCTGTAACTTACCATTAGCACAGGTTGGAAACTTACCTCCTTGAATAATCTGATTAGCAAGCATTAAGGCGCTAGCTCCGGTAGAACAATTGTTATTTACCTATTTAGTTTTAAAATAATGTTTTTAAAAAAATTGTTCATAATTACTGTATTTTTATATCTTACTAAAAAATTAAACTCACATTAAAAATTGGAATTCCAGTCATTCCCATTTGATAGAGGGCTCTCTGTCCACAAGTTGAGTCTCCTAATTAGGAAAAAAAAATTGTGTAGAAAGTTAGTGACAATCCATGAATCAACATAAATAACTGTAAATTATAAAAATAAAATTGGTATTTTAAAGTGATGGAATATCATAGAAAAAAAAAGTTTATTTAACTAGCCTACGTTAAAATTTAATTTTTTAAACAGGCGTATTTTACACTTATGCCGCCCTGAATTAGGTGGTAAGAGTATGACGTTGAGGAGCAGTTCAGGACTGCCAAAAGTGTAGAGAAGCATATTATTTTTTAATTAATACCGTATTGTTCCCAATATAAGACGACCCCCCCCCCAACTTTGACTTCGTATTTTTGAAAAAAAATTAAATACCGATTATAAGACGACTTCAAAAATTAGCCTACTTTATTTTACTTTAAAATTCTCAATTTTTTATCAATAAATCCAATAATAATGGCATTTTTAAGCCTTCGTTCTGACAATTGATGTCACAAATGCGCACACTAATTATCATAATATGTGATTACCATATAACCAGGGCAATTAGGCTGCATGTGATAATACCGCATCAAGTTGTATAAAGTTGTATAATTTTTCGGAGAAAAAAAAAACCGAATATAAGACGACCCCCAACTTTTGATTTAGATTTTTTAATTAAAAGGTCGTCTTATATTCGGAACAATACGGTCTACGGTAAGAATATTTTTTTTAAAGTGTAATAATCAAGTTAAATAAAATACAGTAACTGTATTTTTAGAGATTAATCTCTAAAAATTTTAATTTATTAATTATTTATTACCGTAAACATATCCCACAGTAGCTTGCTGAATTTGTTCATAATCAACTTTTGCATCTTCTAGAGCCTTTTTAACTGAAACAATCATTTTGTAGGGCTTAGAATTTAATGTCAACTGAACAAACACATGGAAATTCTAAAATTAATCATTTCTTTTACCAGCCTCCCGGGCCATTTCAGGGTAATCGAAGTCGGGACGCCTGCCAGGCTTCTCAAACTGGAAATAGAGAAAAAAAATGTTTAATTAAAACTCTTGATTATCAATTAGCTAAAATTTATTGTTTTCTAAACTGGTAAGAGCCTATAAATACATATTGTCCAGTAAAGAAATTAGAAAGCCCAAGTAGCTGCAAGTAGGCTATATATAAAATTAATTTTTTCCCATTATTTTAGCCTATTTTAGACCTATGAGGCTATGACCGTACATAAATTCATTAATTTTTTATATGTAAATTAGGCCATTTTTTCAGAAATGAGGTAGCCTAGACAAAATTTTAGCTAATCGGGGGATTCGGATTCCCTCCCCCGATTGGCAAAAATTTTGTTTACCTCATTAATAGATAGTGAGCTGTATTATTTTAATTTTATCCACCCTAGAAAAGTTTCAATGATGAGAAATCTTGAAACTTTTCAAGGGTGGCTAAAATTTAATCACCAAACAAACCGGGGCAGGTATTACACATTTTTTCGTTGTAAGCACACAGCAATTTCATCCTTACTACGAAAACTTCTCAACTTCGCTTCGAACCCGACTTTCAAGAGATCTGGGGTTGACATTCGATCTATTATAACTGCTACCAGTCCCCATCACTGGGGTGTAGTCAGAAGGCCGAATTGACAGAAGGCCGAACCGTCACAAGGCCGAAAAGGCAGTAGGCCGAATTGACAG
>JAQGBM010001306.1:0-10934 GCA_034698405.1 Symphylella vulgaris | reverse complement strand
ATTCGCATTTTTACATGCGGGTATTAATCGAGGGCGGGTACTATTCGAGGGCGGGTATTATTCGAATAAAACCGGTAGCAGCCAGCTATGGGAATCACAATTATATAACTTACCAAAATGGAGAGCACAAATCCAAGGAGGAAGCATATGATAAACCCTTTAATTCTGGTTGACCAACTCAAAGAACTGACATCAACAATCTGAAATATGAAAATAGTTGATTATAAGTTACGTAGGCTGAAGTAAAATAGACAGCTCATGGTATCAAACTGTATACCATGTAACCGTGCAGATCTACAATACAGCTCCATGGGGTATTCTACTATTCTAACCATATGATCACAGTTGGAAAGAGTTGGCACATGTTTACCATGGGCCAATCGGTGTACTGTTATCATACGGATAGAGTACCGCTCCATGGTATATAGCATTGTACCGGTATACTGACAGTACTATAATAATTGCAGAATATTTAACAAAGCACTGAAATTATTAGTACCAGTATCTCAGCAATGAATGAATAACTGTCATGTGTCAAAATCAAGAATCAGCTGTTTTCAATCAATATGGTGTTAAATAACCTATTTAATACCTAGGCTTGATATAATACAGACTTAACGCAAGTTATCCAACTATCTTTTCTTTGAAAATACAAAAATATGCATATTAATTTTAATAAACGTTTAATTAATCTAAACTACCGTATCCGTAGTTATTTACTGACAATAACACTTATGATATTATTAATGACGCATGGATTGAATGATACGATCAAAATGAAAAGGTTGACTGAAGCGGGCTGTGCCCGTTTTCAATTTTACCGTCTTATTTTTCTCCATTTGCGTTGGAAGCAGGCTTAATACTCTCAACATTATACATGGTACAACATTATTAAGGTAGGTAAGGTATGTCTTTTTTAAAAGAATAATAAACGCCTAGTATAAAAATAAAACAGCGACACTCAAATCAAATCCTGAATCGGCATTTTATCCCGAGTCTGAGCCGATTAAAGTTTACCTGGGAGACAATTCCTCTTTCCTCATCCTCCTGTTGCTCATCTTGTCCATTTAGGGCTCGCCTAAGCTTATCCATATCAATATCAATTAATCTTTAAAATATTAAGTTATAAATAATATATTTTAAGAGATTTAACTTCCAACTCATACGTGCCCTCTTGCTTGCAATGCCATATCAAAGTAAACTTTTGTGAAAGTTTTCACACGGCGTTTGTTTACAAATACTTTTTTTCTTATAGAGGGCACTGCAAGCACTATATTATTTTTAAAATAATGTTATTATTACAAAAGCTCAATGCATTATACTGTACACGATTATACATAGCTTTGGAAATAAAATAATACAAATTTTACAAAATTTCACTCTCAAAATTTCACTCTATTTGGAAGTTTAATCAAGTTTATTGTCAGAATGATGTTATGGTTGTCATCTCCAAAGTTATTAATTAAGTTAAACAACTTCTTAACCAAAAACTTTATACAATTTTTAAACAGGAATTACCTGAATAAACTTTATTAATTTGGAAAAGTAATATTTTTAAAAAATGTAATATTATTTTTTCGTAATTTCGTAAATTTATGGTTTATAACAAAAATAATAATAAAATAAAAATTTGTGTTATTTTCACAGTTATTTTGCAACTCAGTTTGTAAACAACCTGTTCAAGATGGAGGAATACATGTCATTTTGGCAAAATATTTTTTATTTAGTGAAAATATTTGGTATTATATGACTTATCGCACTTGCTTTAATCCGCTAAATAGATTGTTAAAGTTGATAATCATTTTTCTAACTTTAAACATATTGGTTTGTTTGCGTGAAACTATTTTAACTCGTTCAGGCCAGATAAAATTTGCTATCTGAGATTCAGCTTGGAACAAATGGTTTAAATAAATTGAATTTTGTGAAGAACGATTACAATGAACCTTATTCTTAAATTGGAATAAATGTTTTGTACAATAAACGATGAAGAAGAACGTGGTTAAATACTGGGGACAACGGGAGATTGAGGTAATATTTTTTAAATAAATTTTCCATGGTTGATGTGATCAAATTTTACTCGTCTGGTTTTTATTTCTTTATCAATCTTACAATACCGTAGTAATTTTTATCGTATTTGTGCTTTTTATACTGGTAGTTATTTATGTCAATAAACCGTCAGGTTATCGTACTAAAACATCATCGCAAAAGCAACATATTTGAGGCTTTGAATGATAAAGAGTAGGCTACATCATGAATTTCATCATGAAAAGTACTTACAATAGCCTAGGCTACATTCTTATTCAATATTGCCATTTGCTAATAATTGATCTAATCATGGATGATGATGATCTAATGCTCAATAATTGCTCATGACAAAGATGTAAATAATAAAATCTAGGCTAGGCCTAATCTGATTTATATGCCTACCCTGAATACTAGAGTGAATACAGTGACTAAAGGCTAGTGACTAACTTAGTATCTGTACCCTGAATGTGTTCACGTTAATTTTTCTAATATTCTTCTTAATTTCAGGAAAGAAGTAACATTCGATTTCAAAGAGATCTTCACTTAACTAGTTCATTTATTAGGAGATTAGGATTAGAAGCTGAACTAGAGGTATGTGACATCTGACATGTAGCCTACTTAACTTTAATTTCAACTGTTTAAGATATTATGTTAATAACTTCTCTTTCTAATGTTATTTTTACCTCATTCTTAGGCTCATACTGGTTGTGTCAATTGTATAGAGTGGAATGATAGAGGAGAGTAAGTGTACTCTTGAATATTACATTAATATTAACTGTGCTCGAGTTATGCTCTCGGGACTGTCTCTAAACCTGTCTGATTGGTGTCCTGATCGGTGCAAAATAAAAATTCACCAATCAGAAAGTTTTGTGTAGCCTACTGGTTTTGCACTAGTTACACAAAGCACGAATCGAGCCTAGGCTCTTATTATTTTGTTAATAACTTTAACTCTCATAATTTGCTCTAAAATCCAATTTGGTTATAGCCTAATATAGGGTTTGTACTTTTTTAAAGTTATAATAAAGATTCAATTCAAAATTCAGATTGACTTCTATCAATTGTAAATGTACCGTAATAATTGTTTTGTACATTGTTTCAGTATTTTGGCAAGTGGATCGGATGATGTTCAGATAATTCTCTGGGATCCATTTCTTCATAGGAAACTTCAGACTATACCAAGCGGTCACAATGGAAATATATTTTCTGTTAAAGTAAATACATATTGAATAAATTGTTCAAATACTGTGTCTGTAGGGGTCGCCGGAATAGCTTCGAAAAATTTTAAGTTCGAACGGAATAAGTTCGACAATTTTAACTTCGAACGGGTAATTTCGAAAACAAATTCGATAAAAATCGAATAAATTCCGACACAGAATAATTCTTTGATTTATTCTGTCAGAATTTATTCGATTTTTATCGAATTTGTTTCGAAATAACCTGTTCGAAGTTCAAATAATTGTCGAACTTATTCCATTCGAACTTAAAGTCGGTGCTATTCCGGCGACCCGTCTGTAGCACAATTTAAATGATCAATATTTATACGTCAGATTAAAGATAGAAAATTAACATTGATAATGTTTAATTCCAGTTCCTTCCAAATTCCAATGACAGTGTGATAGTGAGTGGTGCAGCCGACTGCAAAATCAGAGTTCATGATGTTAATACCAGAGAAACCACAAATGTTTGTGGATGCCATGCAGGCAGGGTCAAAAGAATTGCTACTGCACCTAATGTTCCCTTCATGTTTTGGAGCGCAGCCGAAGATGGAACTATTATGTAAGAAGTCTTTCTTTAATATTTTTGGTACTGGGTAGTGGGTCGATGTTAATAAAATTAAGATAGTTTGCCTTTACTCTTACGTCACTAACTCGTAAGGGCCAGGAGCTCAGCTGGAGGTTAACCTGAGGTTAGCCGAACGAAATAAATTGATATCTATATGATACACCAGAATTTCCATCTTGAAATTTGAAGAGATCTAAATCATTCGAAAATGTAAAAAAATTTGGGGTCGTCGCATTAAATCAAAAGATATTCGAGATATGAGCGAAATTTCAGTATAAATTATTTTGAAAAATCTTAAAATATATTTAATGCGACGACCGTATTTTTTTACATTTTCGAATAGATCTTTTCAAGACGGAAATTTTGGTGTACCGTATCATATGTTAATTTTCGTTCAGGGGTTACGAAGATATCAATTTATTTCGTTCGGTTAACCTCCTTCTGATATGAGCTCCCGGCCCTTAAAGTAGCAATATTACAGATAACCCTGACGAAAGCAGGATTTGGTAAACGACACTGTCGACACAAGTTGACATAATCTTTAAACCTTATTCAATTTTAGGCAGTTTGATCTGCGGGTGCCTCACGCTTGTACGACTACGTGCAGTAACGTTTTGGTGAACCTGCTCCACCACATGGGCAAAAACGCCGAAGCCAAATGCCTCGCCATCAATCCCATGCAGCCAGAACTCTTAGCCGTCGGTGCCAACGATCCTTACATCCGCGTTTACGACAGGAGGATGATAAAGCCCACTCTCATCACATACCCGAGCGATCATCTCAATAGGTCCACTTGGGAGAGACACTCGTTTTTGGCTAGCACAAAAGACGACGAAAATTTGCCTTTAGGCTGTGTTCAGTATTTTGTTGCAGGTAGGTCCTTCTCATTACACGGATCTTCTTCTATTTTGCACGGGCGAATTTTTAATTCTTTCAAGCCAACCCCGGTGGCAAAATCTTGCCCAGGCTGAGGCTGACAAGAATTTCTGGGCGAGATTTTTAGAGAGCCATGCAGTGGTTACCGCGCGCTTGCCTCTGAATCCGGGAGTTCCGCGGTTCAATTTCTTCGGTAAGAATTTCTGGGTGAGTGAAATTCTTCAAGTGGCGGCTCTTTCGGATGAAAGATTAAACCGAGGTCTCGTGTAGATCCCCTTTGCACTCTGTATACAGTATTAAAGAACTCTCGTGACCTTGAGGCAAAATTCAAATCTCACCCCGTCGTCGGGTTATGACCTTCTTTGTCGCCTACCGCGACGTTTAAAAAATCAAATCAAACAAACAAGAAAAAGATTCTTATGGTGGCGGGCCGGCGGCTCTTTCGGATGATAACTTAGTTACCAATTAAGCCGTGCGTCCATCTCGTTACTCTCCGCACATTAAAGAACCGTAATGTCAGGTCCTCCTCATAACTCGACGAGTTATGACTTGCTTAGTTGTCACTCAAAATCGTATAAAAATAATCAATAAAAAATCAGATTTAATAGAAATTGTGTGTCTTAAATTTACATAAAATAATTATTAATAGGACACTTGCCACCAAAGCTCATGGATTATAAGAAAAAATACAGGACTTTAGCATCTACTTACGTCACATTTAGCCCCAACGGTCGCGAACTTCTCGTCAACCTTGGTGGAGAACAGATCTATCTGTTTGATCTGAACAGTTCTAGACCTATGAAGACCTTTGATATCCAGAATGTTCAAAATACTAGCAATGGTTATTGCAAAGGTAAATAGAATCTAATAAAAAATACATAGACATGCTAAAAATCCTGTGATAAAACCTTTGAAGATTTTATTCATTTATGGGTGCTTTTTTTTTTTTAGATGTTAGCGTAGCAAATGGATTTAATACTAATGGAATTTCTAAATCACTATCAGAAGAAGGTTCTTCTAGGCATAAAAAAAGGTTTGAATATGGATTACTGTATTTTAATAATTTGAAAGAGAAAATAATGCAGGTTTAATTTTGATATATTCTTTTAGCTCTCATATTAAAAATCCTCAATTACCAGCTCGGGCCGATAAGCTTAAACTTAAAGCCAATCACGCTTTCGAGAAGCAACAGTTTACTTTAGCGATAGCCTTGTACAACGAAGCTCTTCAGATTGCACCCACTGCCTCCGTTATTTACGGAAACAGGGCTGCCGCATATTTGAAAAGAAAGTGGTGAGTCTAAAAGTCTATTATTAATTTAATTTACTGTAATACTTCGTAAATAATTATTTATGGTTTTTTTTTTTATCAAGAATCAATTTTTTTTTTTCATTTCTGCAAATTCTTAAATTTTTTTTTCCAGGGATGGAGATGTGTACTCTGCATTACGAGATTGCTACTCTGCTCTACAGATCGATCCTGGCCATTATAAGGCTTATTTTAGGCTCTGTCGGTGTCTCTACGAATTGCAGTGGATTAAGGAAGCTAGTGACGGTTTACAGGTAATAAATTCATTTTAATTCGGACAGCCCATAAAATGACGGTTGGCAAAATACTGCTACAATTTTGTATTTGAGGTACACTACAGTCGAAAACGGATATAACGAAATTCAAGGGACCAGAAAAATCACTTCGTTATATAATTATATCCGTATTTCGCTATAACCGATATAACGAAATTTCGATATACCATAGCTTGTGACGAAATTTTTCTATATCGCTGCTTTGGAAAATAACATACTGAGTTACTGACGTGCAATTTCGGCTTTGCACTTTGAATTTTTACTCTACTTCATTAATAATTTGAATTTTCGTATATAAAAGGGAACGATTTTCGTTCCAAAATTGTTCAAATCTGTGGGGAATTCCCAAAATTTTAGGCCCTATAACGAAATTCTAAAGAATTTACTTCGTTATATCCGTAATTTCGTTATAACCGAAATAAAATATATTGACTTGAATACGAATCGAACCATTTCTTCAAATTTATTTCGCTATAACCGGTTTCGACTGTACCTTAAAATACCTTTTAAAAAAACTTTAAAAAATTATGATGTGTTTTAGATGTTTCAAAAGAGGTTTCCTGACCAAGCTCAAAGTCACGCTTCTGATTCTCTGGAAAGGGATATCAAAGCTGCAATGTTCTCTAAAACTTCGCCAGGTAAATCTTTTTTTTCTTCAAATTTTATCTTATTTCTAATAAGTTATGCTGGCTGTTCTAAAGCCCTTGCTACCGAGAGCAAGCTGGGAATCTTCCACCGAGCTTTACCATTTAGATTTATTTTTTTAAGATGTAGATGATGCGAGCAGTGCAAGTGGAGAGGGTAGTTCTTCTCAATCAAATAATTCGAGGCCAAAGAAGCAGCCCCTTTCCGAACAGGAAAAAGAATGGAGGGCGTCTGCTAACGACTATACTCTTCGATATTGTGGTCATTGCAACACCACTACTGATATTAAAGAGGCAAACTTTTTTGGAAGGTAATTATTTAAAAAAGATTTAATTTACCAAGAATAAGTTTTAAAAAATTTGATTTATATTTTATTTAGTAATGGTCAATATATCGTGGCTGGATCAGACGATGGTTCTTTTTTCGTTTGGGACAAGAAAAGTACCAACATAGTCCGTGTACTTAGGGGCGATGACTCTATCGTGAATTGTCTGCAACCCCACCCTAGTTACTGCTTACTGGCCACCAGTGGAATAGACCCTGTCGTGAGACTTTGGAGCCCTCGTCCTGAGGTAATTTTTTATGATTTCTTAGGGATAAAAAAATTCTGTAACCGTAGAAAAATAAATACAACTGTATCTTGTGGATATGGGGATGATAAATGTTTCCAATCCCTATATCGAGGACCGGATCCATATTTTTTCCCCACTCCACTCCCCTCTCGTTTCACACTCCTGCTCGCAAGTACCAGTAAAGAGGTTCACCTGGGGGCTGGGGTGCGTTATTTGTTACTCAAACACCAAAGTCTTCCCAATTGGAAATACACAGGAAAACACCGATACTGTTCTACTGAAGGATAACTCGCAAAAACACCGGAGCTTCTCATGTATTTCCTATGGGAAAGCTCCGGAGTTTTGGTGACCAATACTCGTCATTCGTCACCAAATCTCCGGAACTTGTCGATAGGAAATAAACAGGAAACACCGGTATTTTGGGTGACGAATAACTCGCACCTTGGCTTAGAGGTTGTGCACTTGCAATCTAAATAATTTCAGGATTACAAATACGCTTTTTCCCATGTTGGGGTAGGCCAAAAAAAAACTAAGGTAAAAAAAAAAACCAAAATGTTTTTTGCTGTAGGATGGGAGCAAGGATGAGCGAGAAATCCAAGATTCGGAGGATGCCGCCGTAGCCAATCAGAAGAGGATGAATGCTGACCCCTTAGAAGTAATGCTTTTAAATATGGGTTATAGGATACGAGGGTTCGATACGGACGAAGATTCAGAGAGCGGTAGTAGTAGGGAAGGTTCGGAAATGCAGTGTAGAACCAGTTAGTCCCACCCTCAGCCTTGTTTTAATAATTATTTAAATATTTTTATTAATAATATATTATTGATTTTTTTAAAAGATAAATAACGTTCACTTAAACTCGAGCAAACTACATGAAAGCAATATTATATAACTCCCGTGTTTTTTATTTATTTTATATTAATAATACAGTTTATATTGATTATTTAAAAAAATAGATTATATCATAGTTTAACAACGTAAAGTTTTTTTTTTTTCGTAAGTTAAGTAAGAGTCAGTAGTTTTGACTTTGAAATTTTCTATTAATAATTAGGTTAATTTTATTGCTGATACACGGTAAATTATTAGAAACTTTATAATTTTGGGATTTCAGCAGGGTGGAGTTTTGGACAGGACACTGGTTAAAACCGTCCAAAAGTGGACAAAACTAAAAATGCAAGAATTGGTCTCTAGCCTATCCCTCCCACAACTCCACAGAGTCAAGTCGGTGCAAAAATGATTTTGCAATTTAAGTTAATAGCCTACCTAATTCAATTCCACCATGATGATGATGATGAATTAATTCAATTATTACAGTATACTCCAGTAGAAGCATCTAACAAAAATTGTCAGGGTCTTCGAAATCTGTAGGTTAAAGACGGAACCCCAAGAACCTGTTTTACCAGGTGGTAAGGTTTGTAATGTAGGGATTGTCCCCCTCTCTTCTCCCTTTCAAACTATTGTGTGGAATACTCTAAGATAATCCCAATGACCGTATTGAGACCTATGGGGAATTCTGCAAACTTTCAAGACCTCAGCTACCACCGGGGTTCCCCCTTTAAATATAAAGGAATCGGAATAAATGGGCTGGTATCTTAGTTTTCAGAAGTGAACAAGTTGTAAAGGTAGTTATTTGTTTGCTTGAAATTTGCAAGTTATTTATTTTTAAAATTTTTTGTCCAAAAATAGTAGTTTTGGTCAGTTTTAGCCAGTTTTGACCAGAAAATTAGGTTTTGGACAGGACGGTTTTAACCAGGGGGTGTCCAAAACTAAT
Source organism: Symphylella vulgaris (assembly GCA_034698405.1). Taxonomy (NCBI): domain Eukaryota; kingdom Metazoa; phylum Arthropoda; class Symphyla; family Scolopendrellidae; genus Symphylella; species Symphylella vulgaris. The sequence goes on along the minus strand of JAQGBM010001306.1, from coordinate 1,682 downwards.
CCACCCTGGATTTCAGGAACACAAATTTTTATTTTGAGTAATAATTAGAGTTTTAAGGAGTTTCTACAATTTAGTTTATTTTTTAAAATATGTGTGTGGTTACGGTTTGTGAAACACTTCTTATTTGGATTGAAAAATTATTTTAATTTTATAAATAACAAAGTTTGCAACAGATCAGATAGAAAATAATAATTGTTTATAAATGTATAAACTAATGCATAAAACTAGATTTAAATAACATAACAATCATATAGCATGTTAATAATATAGTTTTGCATTTTCATAATAATACTGTATTAAGTGATTTTCTTTCTCCCATCTCTATTAAGGTTTAAATATTGCCTAAGTAATAAAGTGTTAAAAATATCTATTTTAAGCTAACAGAAGTTTGTAAAAAAAATATTATATCTTTTTTCCTTTCAGTATTGTATTTAATTAAGAAAAAGCAGTTTTCTTTTATTCTCAATCTGTAAACTATTATGCTTTCTAGAATAATAATAAATAATTTTAAAATTTACTAAGGACCGTCACCTCGATCAAATTGCATCACGTAATATTTAATTTAAGAAAGTATTATTTTTACTGCAAGGGTTTACATTTAAAAAGAAATAATTTTCTAATTAATTAAAAAAATATATTACCGGGGTAGTTTTGGTGCCAAAAAAATGACCCCTTAGATCCCCTGATTCGTATTTTCAATCTACCCATTATTTTAGAGGGATGAAAATTAAGGTTCAGCGTGTTTTCTTTTCCCCTGTTCTTGTTTTCTCAATTTTTTTAAGAGGTCCTGTAAGCTATTTACGAGGTATACATGTTATTCGATGGAAATTCCATTACCTTACACAGGGACTTCCTGCCATTTACGCATATTTATTGTTTAACTTTGGAAAATTTATCTCATTATCTTACAAATACTGTACATTTTGATTTTAATTTAGTTAAAACTAGAGTTTTAAGACTGTTTAAAAATTTAACAGTCTTCATCGTTGTATGCCGGAGGTGGGTGAGGGTGTATGTGATAGATGTTGGAAGATTCGTGAACGTGTGGGGGAGGGGGTGCAACCTGTATCTGAACCTGTTTCTGGTGGTGTTGTTTTGTGACCTTTGGCGGTTCTTGAATTCCAGTTTGTCGGCTTAGAATAATTGGAGCCTGAAACAGCAAAAATCAAATATTATGCTACAGTGAAATCTCCGTAAAATAAGTTACTCCCTTAGTTTTCCGTTTTAAGAATTAAAAAAAAAATACTTGGTAAAATTTTTACCGAGTACTCGTACTTTAAGTAGAATTTTCCTTTTCGAAATTCGAATATTTACGTTATTAATAGGGTCGGGTGCTTGGGAGGAGGTTAACCCTAACTGGAGGGTTAACCTGAGCATAGCCCAACGAAATAAATTAATATCTTCGTAACCCCTGAACGAAAATGGACGTATGATACACCAAAATTTCAGTCTTGAAAAGATCTATTCGAAAATGTAACAAACAATAATGGAGTCGTCGCATTAAAATCAAAAGATATTCGAGATATAAGAGCGAAATTTCAGTATGTTTTGAAAAATCTTGCGATTTAATGAGACGACAGAATATTTTTTTTTAATTTTCGAATAAATCTTTTTAAGACGGAAATTTTGGTGTATCGTACGTCCATTTTCGTTCAGGGGTTACGAAGATATCAATTTATTTC
>JAQGBM010001305.1:0-10935 GCA_034698405.1 Symphylella vulgaris | reverse complement strand
CTGGGAGTGGGACTATTATGGCCATTTTGACTCCACTTTTCTGAGGGATGCCTCGTGGGTGTTGGGGGCTATTACTTGGTTTTATATTATCAATATTACCGGTACGAATTTTTATAACGTAAAACCAGGTAGTAGCTTTTAATATTTGCTGGGCATCTTTTAGAACCCTCCGAAAGTGGAGTCAAAATGGAGCTGACAATTCTATATAAACTAACTGGATAACCACCTCAGAGTAAAGTAAGCTAAGTAGGACTGGAAACCACCAGAAGATCAGAATAGCCATGCCAGGGCAGGGTAAGCATTGATTAATTCGGCCAATTGGCACTAGACTAGGCTACATCAATTCCAGAAATATATTACCGTAATTCATCTAGGCCTAGGCTACAAATAGCAGGTGTTCTACCTTATTCTGTGTCCCGTTTAATGTAAATTTATTTGAATTTAACATGATGATCATTCCAACTCGATCATTAATTTTGAAGCATGATCAACTAGCCAGATATTATGGGAAGTTTTTTTAAAGTCAATTCCTTATTTTGATAGGCTACCCCAAAAGTGGTTATAACTTATAAGTGACAAAATACGTTAGCTGAGTTTGGCTAACTCCACCAAGGTTTATAACATAAACTAATTACTACGGTAGCCTACGCCCTAGCGCCTAGCCTACGTAATATTAGTAGTACACAAATTTCAAAGTGGTTTCCATTTTCTGTTTAAACCCGGCGGCGGCGACCTTTTTCTATCGAACAATAAACTTAAAATTTAACTTATCCAAGATTTTAATATATTAGTACATAATTTTCAGCAGAATCAAAGTAATACTTACATAAAGTGCTTATCTGTGATCTCTTATACCAGTTCAAAATACGCATCCGCTTCTATGGACTTAAAAATTTGAGTTCATTCCACACGCCAGCAACCAGCATAAACACGCCAGTGCTCTAAAATCATGCAGGCCGCCATTGATCACATGGCTGGATGTGGATGAAACAACTTTTTTTGAAGCGTTTTTATTTTTACTCAATTTTTAGACACGTGCACGGCCACGATCGCACTTTTAGTATACTTTTAGCTTGTAAGCCTAACTAAAATCAGGTAAAATTATGCCATCACCTTCAAAAGCATACTCGATTTCTTCTAAAATAGTCCCTCGTTTACGATTCAAACACCGGTTTTCTAAGTTGTTCTTGTCAGTACAAAGTCCAGAGAAGATATTAAAGCCTGAAGATGCAACACCAGGAAGAATAACGAGGTTAACTAAGACAGTAAATGCGCTGATCAAGTATGAGAGGCTTGAGATAAGTTTTCCAAAAGGTACTGAAGTAAGGCAGTATGCTGAGAGGGTAAGAACTTATTTTCAATTAAATTATTAAATATGATATTGCAGAGTTGATATTATGTACCAGTTTTTTTGGGGGGTTAACCTTGCTTCTGGGTAAGTTAGAGGGTTAACCACCAGTCACACCGCACACATAGGTTAGTTTGTATAGCCTAGCCTATCATACCATGGTAGCATAGCCTAGGCCTACTATTAGTAGCATAGCCTACTATTAGTAGGCTATGCTAGGAATATTATAAATATTCCTAGATGGTAGTGTGGAGAACTGGTTCACTTCAGGTTAACTTTGCTGGTTCGGGTACCGTATTCGTATAGCCTAATCACATGTGGTTTCACGTCACACTCACACGGTATTCTGGTCCTTAGAGGCGTTTTAATTAGTGTCCCGGTGGGGGCTGTGCACGGCCGAAACGGTTTCTAACGTAACCTTACATTAGTTAAACCGGTATTCTATTTCTATCCGTATGATCACAGGTGGCACATTGTTACCATGTTAACACCGTCCTGTGTAGCCTACTGTGATCATACGGATAGAGTAGGCTACCAGTTAAACCTATGAATGCCAAACCGTATTGGCAGGTTGATTGATGCTTTGATGACTGGTTGGTGGCAGGTTCGATATTTACTGATCACCATTTAATTGAGCCTAGGGCCTACAAGTTAATCTTAACTAAAATTTTAACCATTTCTTTCCAGCTTATACAAGAGGCAGTGAGACATGGAGACTGCCATAAACCTACAATGGATCAAGCAAGTTACTGGCTTGAGGTATATTTAAATATTGTTTATATGTTATTATAAATACATAATATATATTTTTTTAGTATACTTAGCGTCTTAGCCTATATAAGTGTCACAGTGGATTCTTTATTTTTAAAAAGCTCCTTAACTACTTTGCAGATCTACATTAAAATTACAAAATTATTACCAGCCTAGTGTATGTTGCCTATTAGTCAGAATTTTGACATAAATTTGTATTTCTTCATTTCTCTCAATTTTTTTAAAGTGGGCTGGAGCTGAAAAATAAGAAATCCCCTGTCCCATAATTATGTATAATGAATAGGCTATGCATGAAGCCTGTTGGGATGTTTAACAAATGTTTCCATGCAGAATTTAACCCCATGTTGAGTCAACCCTGTTTTAGACCAATTTAATCCCACTTTAAGTTTTAAATATTCTGCAATGGAAATATTGTTTTTAATAGCCTATGTAAAATTGACAACCTATTTATTTATTTTTCCTAGGAGAAGCAGCTACTACACAAGTTGTTCAAAGTATTGGTGCCTAGATTCAAGGATACCATACCTTATGGACCCTATACTAATGTTTTCTATGCTCCTAAATTGTACCCAAGGCATTTTCCAAAGCAAAGTCCACCTCCTGGTAACCCTTGCAACAGGATTGTACTGGAACTCAAAGGTAGATATTAAAGGAAAACTCGACACCACTAGCCTATCATTTTGGATTTGTAGCTAATTAGGCCTAAGTTATGTTAAAGACATAAAAACCATGGATCGTTTTCTGTGCGTCATTGACGCACTTTTTACAAGCTATGGAATTTAATAAAAATTATACCATAGGAAAATTTAGAACTTTATTCTTGTAGGGATCGGTAAATTTCATTTTTTCTTAAAATGTATTTGTAGCTATTTTTAAATAATTTTTAAAAAAGACCATGCTACATTTTTTCTAAAAAAAGGAAAAATTAAAGTGCGCGCATTCAATCTTTGGCTTTTTTTTTTTTACTTTAAAAATTATTTTAAAATATTAAAATATATTTAAAGAAAATATGAAATTTACCGATCTCTTCAAGAATAACTGAACTTTCCTATGGTATAATTTTTTTAAAATTCCATATAGCGTTTGAAAAGTGTGGTGACGCACAGAAAATTACCCAAATTTCGCTATCGAGGTTGATCTCCGGAAGGGGGGGGGGGGATATTAAGAAAATTACTTTAAATATCATAGGAAAAAATTTCATAAACTATTCTGATTAGATTTCCGTTTAGAAAATGATAGGTCACCTACGAAATAATTGATTTTACAGGGTTTAAAGTTCCGTAAAATAGTAATTTTTGCCCGTTTTTCCATAGAAGCCCATACTAACTTCAGAGCATAATATCTCCGAAATTTCGTAGGTGACCTATAATTTTTAAAACGGATATCTCATCAGAAGAGTTTAAGTTATTCTATCTTACAAACAATATATTCCACATACAGTACAGTCAACTCACGTTATACAGTAACGTACTTCAAGGGGAACAAAATTTTGGTACGCTGTATCGCAAAGTACGTTATAACGATAATATAAATACATAGTTCTATGGTGAGCCAACCAAATACTGTATTTTAAAAAGTACGTTATATCGTGATAAACGTTGTATCGTAGTACGTTATAACTTATAAGGTGAGTTGACTGTAATTATTTGGTAATATTTTAAAATTTTAATGGGATTTTCCATAGAGCCTGTTTTCGGGGATCAACCTCTTTAAATATCAAATAGCCTATAAGTCCGTGAACTCAAACGCAAGTTCAAGATATTGGGTTCTGAAAAATTCCGAGTTTGTGGATACTTACGGTATATTTTTGGAAAATATGGTCTTCTTTGAATTAACCAGAGAAAGGTATTTTGAATAAGTTAATACTCAATATTTTGTCTTAACATTTTACAGGTAATCCATTTCCACCCATACCCCAAAACAATATTCCGGATAGGAACCAGTTGCACAACATCTTGCTGACCGAGGCTAAATTCGCTTTTTACAAGAGTAAGAAAGAGAAGGCTGCAATTGCTTCAAAATCATCTGACGAGGAGTCCGAATCGACGAAAAATGAGTCTGAAATTAATGATTCCACTGCAACCCCAGACACTAGGCAAGAAAGTACAGCCGAAGTAATTAAAGAAGAGATTGGGGAAACCACTAAATTAGTAGAAAACATGAACTTGGGTAAAAATGAACACAAACCCAAGCCTTAAATTTTTTTTTTTTTTACTTTTGTACAGTAGACATTTTTGTAAGTTTAATAAAGTAGATAATTAAATAAAAATTTAGTGGTTGTGTGAATGAATTGTTATAAGTTATCATAGTAAAAACTAAGAAGTAATTACAGTAACTCGTACGTGAAAACCTAATTTAACCATAAATTGACCCATTCGATTCAAAATGCGGTAAATATTTACTCCGTAAATAAATACGGTACCGGTAGTATAATTTTTTTTAAAACTGCTTCTTTAACATTAAATTATTTTAAAATCTAATTTTGCTATATTTTTAAAATTTCATTGGGGTAGGCCTATAGTACAAGCCTACAAGGCCCAATTGGGTCGTAGCATGCAGAATGATGCAGCTTTGATTGGGGTCGGGGATAAAATAGCCTAAAAATTAAGTCTTAAACAAATTCTAATTATGGCTACAAAATTTACGTAAAGTTTACGTTGACGCAACGCACCCGATGTGCAATTAGCATTACACTGGGTAGGTGAGACTGTGGCGACTGTAATAAAGCGCTCTTATAGCTGCGTTTCTCAGTGGTTCTCAACTCGTACATACTCGTATGTGTCAAGCCGTTGTGTGAGCGGTCGCGGATGCGTTGAATTCACTCGTATAATTACAAAAAATTTTCGATAATAATTGTAAAAAAATGTAAAAAATTTCATTGAAAATTAAGAAATGGAATGATGGTTTCTTAATTTTCATTAATTCCCATTGCTCATAGCTTGCATTCTCATTCCCATGGCATATATGCTTTCAAAAATTTCTCAATTTCTATTCCCATTCCAATTCCTTATCCATTCGGATTTCGGAATGATTCAGGAATAATAATAATTTCACTCCGGAATGGGATTTTTCCCAACACTGCACAGTGTTGCCTCATCAATAAATAAATACCCCTTATCCATATGGCTTCACTGTAATACCTCCTAAATTATTGCTGGGAAGTCTAAAGTCAGTGTCAAGTCAAGTTGACACAAAAATCGCGGGACAATTTTGGTAATTATTGGATGCTCGTGTATTTCTGCATGGAAATAATCCGCCAAATTGCACGAGAACGTGCAAAAATCCAAGAAATTACATTATTTTCCAGCGATTTTTGTGTCGACTTGACACTGACTTTAGCTAGCATCAAACATCAGGAAAAAGTTTCATTTTTTACTGGAGTTTTACTGTATAGGCTACGTTTGTACAGGCCATATTACAGAAATATTACATCTTAAAATTACCTTATTTAATAGATAGTAGGCAACCCTATTTTTCGTAAAGTATGTCGAGTGGTAGGAACTATTTAGGCTATCCTTTTGATTATACTTGTTAGAATTATAAATGCTGGTTAATCCACTGACCATCTGCCTATATTACCTCAGATAATTATCGCCTAGGCAGGGATACAATAGGAATTAAGTGGTTAATTTGGTTAATCTCAATTTATTATAAAATGTACCGTAATACTCGCCGTAATAGTGTAGCTTACATAAGAACGACAAAAATGAAGGCTTAAGTTATAATAATTTTTTTTTTTCAATAAAAAAATAGGATACCGTACCGTATTTTATTATTTTTCGGACCACTTTGAGCTGGGTTGCGCGTGTGTTATAAAAAGCACGTGAATTTCTTTTTCTTAAAAAAAAATTGAAAGAAAGCGCGGCAAAGAAGCAAGGTAAGTAAGATGCAATCTTTTTTATGATGAATCATTTTTATTTTAAACTTTTATTATTACAATATTCTTAGTATTATTCTTATCGATTCTTATACCATAACCAATATAAATCTATTGAATCCCGTCTTTCTTGTTCCCCTCCTCTAAAAAAATCTTGTGGTGGTGAATTAATAAGTAATCCTTCAGATGAGAATTTAATGTTAGTTCTCTCCTTCCCCCAGACTGAACACCAGTCCCTGTCCGCACCACGAAAACAATCCCCCGGCCTGCTCTCACTGCAGGCGGGGAAATTATAAAACAACCCAACCGCCCTGGCAACAGTATAAGTTACCCCCCGCTACGCTACGGTGGAAAGACTGTTAGAGTTTGGGAATGTCCTTAAAACTTAGACCGAAGAAGTCTTAGCTTAAAATATTGATCAAATGATTTGGGGAGATGATACGCGTCTATTTCTAACTTCTAAGCGAAATCTAACGAAAAAGCTATAATTTAATTGCCTGGCAGAGCCAAATGTACGGAAAGAAAGGGGTTTTCAAACATGTTTATTTCTCCAAAACCAATCCTTGGTTAAACTATAACTCGATCCAGGGTTAACTTGAATATAATCGAACAAAATAATTTAATATCTTCGTAACCCTTGAACGAAAATGGACATATGATACATCAAAATTTCCGTCTTGAAAAAATCAATTTGAAAATGTCGTAAATAAAAATTATGGTGTCGTCGCATTTAAATATAAAGACTTTTCAAAATAATACTGAAATGTCGGTCTTATATCTCGAATATCTTTTGATTTAATGCGATGACAGAATTTTTTTTTTACATTTTCGAATAGATATCTTTTAAGACGGAAATTTTGGTGTAGTCTATAATAATTATGTCCATTTTCGTTAAAGTGTTACGAAGATATCAATTTATTTCGTTCGATGATATTCAAGTTAACTCTGGAATTAGGTTTAACCGTTTAACGTCCTTATGTGCACTCGACCCTTATAATTACATTTTTACTTATATTTTCTTTAGCATTTACGTTAGATGCTCTATAACGTTATTTTTCCCCAGGCCTTTTAATATAATTATGGTAGGCCTAATATAAAATGGTGCGTCCTGCCTCAAAGAAACGAAAATCGAGGGCAACGTCTGAAAATGACCAGCATGAAGTTACACAGCAAGCATCGTCATCAAATAAGAATGCTGAAGAAGGAACGAGTACAAGAATTGAGCCTGTAACCGAAGGGATGAATAAAGAAGACATCAAGCAATCCGATAGAATTATCCCACCAAAGGACGAAAATAACGGCCCTTTACTTGAAGGAGAACCAGCCTGTAAAAGAATTCGGGGCGATGATACGACTTCAGAGCCAATAACTCAAGGGAAAGAAGACAAGCAAGCCGATGGAAAAATCCCTTTACAAAACGAAGAACCAATCTTTAACACGAACAGACTGATTGAGAACGAAAAACCTCCATCGAAATCATTGAACGATCCCGAAAAGCATCAATCTGACGAACCTAGAGCAGAAGATATACGAATGGAACAAGAGACTGAGTCTCTGGGGGCTAAAGAATCCAGAATTTCTCTTGAAAATGAAGAAGCAGAAGAAGAAATCCGTAATCACTTGAATATAAAGATAGAAAATAATCCTGTACCAATTAACCCTCAGATGGATTCCCAAAAGCAATCTGACGAATCTAAAACAGACGAAGAAATAGAGACGAGAAAAGAAACTGCAGAGTTTTTTCTGGAAGCAAAAGAATCAAGTTCAGGTTCGTATCAGCATGAAGAAGAAAATGTTACCGAGAAAATATTAATCGAGCATCAATTAATTCCAGAATCTTCGGGTGATGATAAGGTCGACGAGGAAATCACTGCGCAACAATACTGTAACGTAGTTCCCTCTGAAATTCAGGCCCAAGAAAATGCACCACAATCTGTAGATCAAACACCAGCTCTTCCTAGAGAGACCCTCGTTCAAACACTAGACCGAAACTGCAGACCGCTTAGTGACGTCATCGTTTACGGTAGAGATATTCTGATAGCCTTGGAGTCCATGTCTTCAGGTCAAGGAGGAGGAAGACCATCTCCGCAATATGTTGCCAATTCCTCGGTCCTAGTCCAACGTTTCGACCAAAGTATCGGCATTGTACGCAACGGGCTCGATCAGGTGCGCAGATTATTTGCCGGAATCGATAGATTTTTCTATCCAGATTCTGTAGTATCGGAATCGAATCTGCTAGGAAGTGAGGCCCATCAAGAAAACGAGGTGGCGGTCATCTTGGAGCCCCCGCCAGAACCGTTCGTTCAAGCTTTCGACAGGTAAGACCGTAATGTACAGGATGATTCTGAAGATAGAAAGTCATAATTATTGTATTTTCGAAATTGAATTTCTATTTCGATATTGATATAAAAATTTCATTTATTTCGATGCAATAGGCCTAATGATAATTATAATATCGAAAAATCGGTCCACGGCTTAGGTTTTACGTTCATATGCGGAATACCTGCAGCGAATTTGGGTAATTTTCTGTGCGTGACCACGTTTTTACAAGCTATGGAATTTAATAAATAATATATAACCAAGAAAACATACATTACTAATGTATGTATTCTTGATATAACTTATACCTTAGGAAAGCTCACTTGTCAGTTTCTTTGGGATCGGTTTATAATTTCATATTTTTCTTAAAATATTGTCTTAAAATTTTTATAAAAGACCATGCTACAGTTTTTTCTAAATATAAAATAAACGCGAGTGCATAAGAATAACTTTTACCGTATATTTTTCATTAAATTTTATAGCTTGTAAAAAGTGGTCACGCACAGAAAATGACCTAAAAATTTCGCTGTGGGTTTTCCGCATGATGGAATTAATAGATTATTTTAATTTCGATAGTTTCTAAATATTTTTTGCATAATTATGTAGAAGCTGCAGGGTCAAAAGCAGAACTGTGTTTCCTGTTCGCAAGAAAAGAAATAAAAATATCGTACCGATATAATATCGGTAAATGACGAAAATATCGAAATGAAAATAATAATTGGCGAACAATTCGACATGATAATTAATAATTATTAATATCACGACAGGAACTTTGATCAACTTCTCGAAATGATCTTTCGAGGTCGAGGGATCCTGATGAGCATGGAGGCTCTTACCGGTGGGGGATGTCATCAAGTACAGCAGGATCCGGAAAGACAGGATGCTCTAGCACCACTGGACTCAACCCTGACTGGACTTTTGGACGACACGGTCGGTGAAGTTTGCGATGGGCTTGATCACATACGCTATGTGTTATCTGGCGTGGACCTATTTTTCAGAATGACGTCTGGAGTTGCAAATTCGACTATTGCAGGATCGGGAGATGTAATTTCTAAATCAAAACGATTCTAATCGAAATTAAATAAAAACTGAAATTAAACCAATCTCAATCCGTCGTCGGGTTATTACCTTCATTAGTTGTCGCTCAGTTCATCAAGACTGGGGGGAGGTGCGATGACTGCGATCATGCTTGAATGGGTGGTTAAATAATACCGTAAAAATATCGGGCCTAATACTTTTTCTTTCCCCCTATATTTAATTAGATTTAATTTAATTATTATTAAATTTCTTAAACCCAATGTTGAAGCTTTTGAATGCGACTAAGGGCGGATAAGAATTTCAGGGTCACTGCAAATTTTTAGTGGCGGATATTTCGAGTGAACATGAGAGCCACATCTGTGGATTGTGGAATTGTGAAACTGTACTCTATTCCCTATCCAATAATAATAATCTAGGTAATGTTGGGAGTGACAACCGCCCCCTTGTCGATACATTACAGCTCCTGATTACAGTAATTCCGTCGTCGGGTTATAATTTGAATCGTTGGCAGATTGATTCTCATGAGTTTGAGCGGTTAATTTAGCCACTGTTTTTGAGTTCAGTGGTTTGATCGAGCTTGGAAATGCTGGGAACTGTTCATTTTTTATTTGAACTTGCCGCACTTGCCGCTTGTATTACTGTTACCAGATCTGGTGAGCTATATGAAATCTTCTTAATAACTGGTAACACTGTTAAATTTATCACCAACACCAATACTGCAAAACAACAAAAATGGCCGCAGCTCTAAGGTATCGTAGTTTTGTTTAATTATTTAAGATTTAATTAATAATAAGTGGTGACAGTAAATGAATTATTTGAAAATTATGTTTACTATAGTATCTTGAATACGCTTTACATTCTGGTTTTCATTATTATATTTCCAGAATTTTGGGATCGAACAGAAATCTGCTGTTTCGGCAGGCTTCCTGTTTAACAAGATGGTGAGATTATAATGCTTAATTAAATAGCTTAATAAAAAGCTATTAATTGCATTCGTGGTTGAATTCAATTCTTCTTTTCAGCAATCAACCCGTTGCATTCGCTGCAACATCTAGTCAGCCTCAGCCTGTTGAAGACTACTTCAAAAAGAATGCTCGACTAAGCAGACCCATGTCACCACATCTTGGAATTTACAAGTTAGTAGGCTATGCAATCTAAATTTATTCAAAATTAGCAGCATTATTATGTACTTGACCTATTATAGGATATATGCTGTATTAGATTTTAACCATAGATTTTAACAAATGCACTTGACTGATTTCAAAGAGAAAAAAATATATATATTAACACTCAGAGCACTCAGAGCTACCTTGTAAACCCTAGCTAACTTATTTAAAATTAGGTAGTGACTTCGTGCAAGGCGACTGATATTTACATCCTATGATCGGCTGTTTTGCAAGAGATGTGTGCTGGGAAACTGCTGTGATTGGCTGCCCTGCACGAATTATTGGTGAAACTTTGTGCAGGGCTGTCCTGTGCCAAGTCTCTGGGCAGGGTGGCCAATCACCAGGGATAGACTACAAAAGGGGGTAAGGCCACGTCGCGATTAGAAGCCATTCTGTGTCTAAACTTAAAATCAAGA
>JAQGBM010001304.1:0-10936 GCA_034698405.1 Symphylella vulgaris | reverse complement strand
TGCAGAAATATGTCTAATTTTGCCCAAATTTAGTCGATTTTGCAATTTGAAACGTTTCAAATTTCATTTCATGAAATCAAATTTCATTTCAAATTTCACTCGGCATACCTCTAGCAGTGAGCAATTGGGAATAGCTACGAAACCTAATCAGAAAGAGCTATCCACTGCACAAGAAATTTTCCTACCCATTTTGCCAACATTTTCGTTGACTACCGGTATATAATGCAACGTTACTCATAGAACCATAGGCACCCGTTTTTGTAACCTATTCTAAGTTTCTAACGATACACTGTTACAACAAGAAAATGTGTGCATTTGAAAGTTTAATCCTTTTAGCATCGATTTCCTGAAACAATTTTAATTATACATGATTCTGTTCTTGTCATTTAAGCCTACTATTAAGAATCTTCCTAATTAAATTTATCAGATTGCATTTAATTTTATACCCCCTAGAGTAAGAACAAGCATTATATTATAATATAGTCTTCAAATTTCATCCCGTTCTATTTTTGGAAAGATTTCAACAAGATTATAGAAAAAGGAAGAAAGCCAGGAAAGCTGATTTTATCGGTAGATTGAATTTTATAAAAAGTTTCTGTTTAAAAAAAAAATTCTATCGATCCACGAATGCCCCAGAAATGTCTAAACTTATTTCCGAAGTTTTAAATTTGATACGCGAATATTATTGTAGGCTAGGCTATCTAATCTTAAAATAAAGAGAGAGCTCATCCCGCTTCTATATAATAATTATTATGGATAAAAATGCAGTTCTATATGTATAAGTAATTCTGCAGGCATAAGACTTTGGGTAGCCAGCACGTATAGAGAGGGATCGGTAAAAGAAAATGGCAGGATTTTCAATTATGAACACATTTCGTTTTTTTATTTTATTTATTTATACTCCCTTCTTTTCGGGAATGCTGTACCATTGAGAGGGGACAATTTTGCCAACCGAATGTTGGGGTCTTTAACATGCGGATAAACACCATATACGAGCACGGGAATTACCAGAGCCCTTCTCTTTTCGTTGTAGCCTAGATACCAGGAGCAATGTCCTAAGACTCGGGTAAAATTTTCGCCCCCGCCGAAGCTCGAACCCGGGTCCCTAGGCATCGTAAGCCGACGCGCTACCGACTTAGCCACTATGCTCCAAGATGAGTAGCCTACCGTATATGTATGTGTAACTTCAAAACTCCCTGCCCCAATTTACGCGAGCATGTTTACCACAAGACAAGACAAGATCTTTTGGTATAGGATAGCCGAAAGTAGCAATTTTAGGTTTAACAACCTGAGTATATTTTCGAATTTATTCGGGCATCCTATCATTTTGATCCCCGTAAATGAACCTGCGCATCAGAATGCAGACAGTGCAATTTATTTAAAGCAAAATATACAGCTGCCATTCATATATCAAAATCACCAGTCGTTTACTTATATTTCACGTTTTAAACTTAATATGCCAAATAAACACGGCTTCTTTTGATTTATAGCCCCACAGATTTCAGACTTTAAATCAATACCAATTTCTCACAAACATTTTTTTTTTTTCAGAATATGGAACTTTTTTTCCCCTCTATATTCAGTGATCTGCTTTCTCTCGTTTCATATGATGAAAATTCTCATTCATCATTTTACGTACCTCTCCTCTCTCCCAGCATCTCAGCATCTTCAATATGAGATTAAATAAAGTGCTGCCATCTGTCGTGTAAACCTTGAACTATATAAAAAACGATTATATCCGCAATGTGCCGCCATCTAGCGAGTATAGCGTGCAACTTTCTACAGAGAGAAAAGTCACTTTAGCTTTAGTCAGAAGGTGAGGTGTTGGAAAACAGAGGATGCTGAGTAAGCCCGAATTCAAACCTTTGACTGTTCCGTTAAAAAAAAATATGCATATACGAGTAATCATATTGCATAGCCTACCCATTACCCAACCAATACAGGTCCAAATTTTAGGGAAATTATGGTAAATCACCCAATTATTGGCACTTTAAGGACTTAAAGGTAGATGTTTAATTTTCCCATGCAATAGGGCCTATGTTGCAACAAAAAATATTATCAACAGATTTCATAGCAGCTTTCTGAAAATCGGTTTCAAATTGGTTTTTCTGAACAGTATTTAAGATGTTTGGGGCAGTAAAACAAACAAAACCGTTGTTAAAAACCCAGTTGTTGGCACTCCCTTTGGCGCTTTCGTATTTTGTATTTATAAAGGTTTTATTTTTACCTCGCGGTGTGTGACAAAGAAGTCCATAACCCGATCATGGAATTATATTTTAATTTAATCTCTAATGATAGGGTGGACGTCACTCACTCCTGATAAATAAGTGTGCAGAAAGCAAGGGATATACAAAGTGGGTTTCTGTTTAAACTCCACGTCCGAAAAAGATTCTACTTTTAAGAATATCACGCAGAATATTTATTTATATTCATACCGGTTCAGAAGAATCAGAACCTCTAAAGTTGATTTTAAAATACAAGAGCAAGCCACTAACGTAACGTGTTCTGGCTAACCACAAATACTTATTAAATTGAAGTAACTGCATAAAACATCTAGCATAATATAACTAACTTACGAAAAGTTGAAATCACAATCCAACTTTTACTTGATGTTTGGCCAGCGCACGAGTTAGAAAGATCACTTTAGAAATATAATATTTTGCAGCATTACTGGGACGATGTACGGGAGTATTGTACGTAATACGAGCCCGACGGGTTCACATTCGAAAACGATACGACACTCATGAGAATTTCAGCGCAATTCTCTTCTTTAATGGTCGATCATTACTCGAAAAAAAAAAATCCATATGCTCCAGTTTGAAACCGTGCACTTCAAAATAATATAGAACATTTTTGAAACAATGGAACCATTAACGTTTCAGAATACGTAAATACAGGAAACACAAAAGCTTTTCCAAGGTGTCAGGAGGGTCGGAGGTTAAAAAGTCTCTTTGGTGGGAGATATAGAATAATACCGCAATGCGCGATATCAGGTTTGATAGAGAATCCAATAAAAAGATCAGTTATCCAGAAGCCTGAAGGTCCGTGAAGATTCAATTAGTATGCTAAATAAGTCATAACAAGAAACGGCAAGAGTATTTAATTAGTATTCAGGTATTAACAAGAAGAATAAAATGATAAGAGGTTGAGATATCAAAGGAAATAAAATGTTATAATACAGTATTATTAATTTTGAAAATGTAAATTTGCGCAGCCAGTTGAATGCAATGTTATCTACTCGTATAAGGTGAATAGCTTATTATGGTAAATTAACCTTAAGGGGTTACTCAAGTTTTCGCGCCAAAACACATTTTTTCGAATAATTTGAAAATGGGCAAAATTTCGAAAAAGTACGAAGCAATTAGGGACAACAGATATTTGATTCTTCGTCATTTCAAAACAAACCGGAAGGAAATCGGAGAAAAATGAGAGCGTATAATCTTTAAAATACGCTTCAATTCGTATTTTAAATATTATTACGTCCGCCCTCATTTTTCTCCGATTTCCTTCCGGTTTGTTTAGAAATGTCAAATGACGAAGAATAAAATTTCTGTTGTCCCTTGCTTCGTACTATTTCGAAATTTTGCCCCATTTTCAAATTATTCGAAAAAATGTGTTTTGACGCGGAAACTTGAATTGTAACCCCTTAAGAAGCTTACATTTTTGTTGAAGCTAAACACCGATTGCCACAGGGGACATTTTTGTGAGGATACGTACGATTCCTTATTTCATATCTGATTTATTTTTAACGCGCAGAAAGGAAGAGGATCTATACGTACTCGCGTATTACTCGGCATTTTGGTTTTTAAACCCTTAATTCGAAAACGAGTTTTTTTCGTCCTATAAAAATTCAGACTAATCTCGATTAGGATTTGAACCCTTAAAACATTGTAATCTGTATACGAGTACGGTATAACCTCAAGACCACCGGCGCTAGGACAATTCAAAAAAACCGTTTAAATCTAGAAATTTTCTATAATCTGACCTCAATAGAGATTTCAACCCACACACAGGGTTTGAATTAGGAGCCTAAACAAATGACCACATTGCCGACTCATTTGGTGCTATCCACCATTACAAACCTAACCTAGTCTTGGGTTGAACAAGGTTGTCAATTATTAACTACCGTACATTTGACACCCAACAAAAACGCAAAATTGATGCACACATGCAAAACAGAGATATGGATGCAGTCCAAATTAAGTAACGTACTATTTTTGTAATAATCACCTTGGTTTTGCTCATATACATACAAAAAAAGTAATATTTCATATTTTCATAGCATATATAAAAACATCGCAGAAATCTCCATATACTAGGTATACCGAAGAACGGACAAAATATCAAATCAATCAAATGTCTTTATAGGTGTGTGCCGAGTAATTAGCACGAGAGTGGGTTGACAAAACGCACACGTTGAAGAAGAACGAGTTCCTTGTTTTCATTCTTTGGTCTATTATGTAGTCAATATGCATCATTCCGTGATCGAAACAATACCATAATATTTTTAAAACCAAGGACGATATTGGGACCGCCTTGGGTAATTGTTTCAAATTGTTGAACAAATCTTAGGTGTATTTTCCCATTTAAAGGCACCTAGCCCCCACAAAGAATGCTACTCTGCAATTTAATAAAACTTCTATTTTTAAACATATAATTTTACCAGTGGTTGTGTATCAATATATGACTGATTTAAGTCGATTCATGCATGCACAGATCGCACAGATCGAAGTAAGTTTAATACAAAAGTAGCTGCTGCGCATACTTTTTGGATACAGTTTGGCGCATGTAAAAGTCCGCCGAAAGAAATAGTGTCATGAAATAATTAATATTATTGAAATTAATCTTGATTACTAATTATTATTTAATTAATAAAATTATTATTAATGTATTATTATGAACAAAAGTTTGAAGTTTCTTTTATGACATTATAAAGCATAATACATTATTATTTTCAGAACCAGTGGAGTGATGCGTTTTGGAAAAATTTCATTCCGATGCAATGAGGGCGTGAATAAACTTTTAGCATTGGTAAATGGTTAATATTATGTTAATTTTGCCCGCAAGTGTAACTTATTCATATTTCTTTTACGTAACGAGTTTCAGAAAGCAACTTGGAATAACTTATCATCTACATTCTTCACTGGATCACAGTTTTAATCCTCATCCTCATATTTCAATTTTGAATTAATGTATCAAACACCACATTGTAGAGGTTGTCTAAGAGTTCATCATTGTATACAATATTTAAAACCCAGCAGTTTTAGGCTTTGGATGAATTCCAAAAAAGATTTAACTGTATAAAACAGGTTACCAGCTGCGTTAGTGAAATGGGGGGAGGGAGATTACGATAGAAATGCTCGGCGTTTATAACTTAGTATACCATCCAGCAGATGAAACAAGATGATAATGTAACTCCTAAAAACAACTGTTAATAGACTCCCCATCAGAGCCTTTTAAAAACACACAGCTCTCTCGTTCTCAACAAACAGCACAGCAGCATGCAATGCTATCCTAATCTATCTCGAGGAAGATCCGGCAGTCTCTGGTTGGTCTGATAATGCAGATTATGATGAAGTAGATTTTATGAGCCTTTAAAAATGTCGAACAATTATATTGTAGCTAGACATGACTGTTATACTCGTAATATGCTTAATCCGGGGAAAACATACTTCGTTCTGGGGTAATTGACCTTATATTGCAGCACGCTGCACGGCTAATTGAAACTTGTACAGAAAATATCATAGCATCTCAGCACTCAGCAGCAATTTTATTGATGTAGGCCTAAAACTTTTAACTTATTTATAGGACATTAATTTTAAAATTAATGTTGCTTGTTTTGTTTAAAGTATTCTGTTGTTTATTTAATGCTTGCAGACGAATCTTTCGGATGAGACCTTTAGAAGGAAGTTTCGATCCCTTGTTATCTGCACATGCATTAATTAAAGAATTAACAATTACGTCAGGGGTGACATCCCGCTGTCGCTTTCCGCATTAATATTGCTCTTAGTGGGGGAAGAGAAGGTCAGCGTGACCGAGTACTTTTTTCTCTCTCCATCCAAGCATGCATTTTCCATTATTACTCTGGAATATGGTGGCAGGAGCGCGCACTCTTTCCTCCAAAGAGCACGCATTTTCCACCATCTTTTGGAATATGGTGCATGGTAAATTTCTCTCCCATACCACGGCTATGAAACCTTCTCTTCCCCCCACTACTATAATTCAATGATTGAATTAATCATATTAACATTACAAGTTATATCTCGGTCTGTGATCTCGGTCGATAACGGTTTAATTTTTATTAAAGCAAATTCATACATGGGGTAAAAATGCCAGCATAGACTATCCAGACTCTAATTTTGCAAGCAAAATATTGGAGTCTGGTGTTCGAGACTACGGTTTTTGCAGCTGCGGCATGAAATCGCGCGGTTTTATTACGGTAGTGATTACTTATTAAACCTTTATAAAACCTATAGCCTAATAATATACAGTAATACCATCGATGTCAAATTTGTTTATTGTGCATTACTGTATAAAGAAAAAAGTCTGATTTCAATAGTGAGAGGGATAAATAAACTATGTACAGGTGTATAGCAAGAATCTATAAAAGTAAGAATGCCTAACTAACTTCAATGCTTTAGCTAGCGTGTCCCATCCCATCCCTGCGAGGCGTAAGAGGAACGGGAATTGTGTCGATGTGCGTGGTTTTTGCTTCTGTGTTCTAAATCCTTGAACAAAATATAATGGACACCAAAATTTTTGTCTTGAATAAATCTTTTCGAATACCGGTATGTAAAAATATTAATTGGAGTCATTGCATTGAATTTAAAGATTTTTCAAAATTACTGAAATTTCGCTTTCATTTAAAGTATAGGCTATTATTATCTCAATTATCTCTAAAAACCTGTTCACACAAGCGTTTTTTTTCAGAGGCTTTTGCCGCTGAGCTGCGGCATAAAATCGCGTGGTTTTACTGGCCGCAAAAGCACGTGCAATTTTTTTGTCCAATAAAACCACGCAGCAAAAACAGCTGGAAAAAATGCTCGTGAAACGAACAGGATTACTCCGTAATGGACACACATTTTCGTCTTATATTGATAGATCTATTCGAAAACGTAAAACAATTATATTTTGGGATCGTCGCATAAAGAGATAATATTCGAAAGTATAAGACTTATAACTCTTTTTATTTCATGCTGTAACCCCATATTTTTTACATAACTTTATTCCGAATAGATACCCAGGACAAACATTGATGTATCATTTTCGTTCAAGGGTTGACTTAGAAAACTTTTTTTTTCATACATAGGCCTACATAACCGACACGCGATTCCCTTTCGGGGTAAACAGCATGCTTAGTTATATCCCCCCACCTTCCGCGTTTGACTGGCAGACAATTATCCTATGGCAGGGGTCCACAACTGGCGGCCCGCGGACCAAGTCCGACCCGCGGAGCCTCAAAATTTGGCCCACCGTGGCAAAAAAATCACACTTTACTTTTTTTAAGCCATTTTCTCTCTTTTTCATATCTTTTTTCATCTTTTTTTCAATATCATGGCCCGCGAAAGTATCCAGAAAAGAAAAAAATGACCGAATTTGGCCCGCTCCGAAATATAGTTGCGGACCCCTGGCCTACAGTATCTTTACCGGGAGACCTCAGAAACACTACCGCATGTGTCCTAAGGCGATCTCAGCGAGGCCAGACACCTCGCAACGTATTTATAAGTATACAGCACAAGACCGCCTAAATACACAATTACACATTATGATAATGTTATTAGCCTACATATCATTGCCCACTTTATTTTACGCAATACAACAGTATAAAGTATAATATTATTGAATTATTATGGTCCTGCACCATACTCGTACACACTCAAGGTAACCGACTACCGTAATATCATGGTCAAGTGTTAATGGATAAACAAACCTGTTTACTCATCCGTATAGAACGTCACATAAACAACCAACCTGTTCTACGCAATTGGCGCTTGAATATTTTGAAAACCTGCTGAGCAAATACGAAAGACAGAAAAAAAAAACAACGTAGTAAAAAATACTTATGAAAATACAGCGGGATACGGTCACAGACCAGTAGCATGTGTTTTTAAGAAGATAATATTATAGAAAAGCAAAAAAAAAAATTCAGACTACTCAGTGAATTCATATCTCTTATCAAAACTTAAACATGTAAGAAAGACATGTTATACATAATCTAATGGTTTAATCGTTATCTAGACTAGCCCAAAAATAGTGGAGTTTTACTAGCAGCTAAAGATTAGAAGACGTTTGACAGTAGATTATAAGTTTAATATTTAAACCAGTGAGTTGCGGAATGTAGCATTTTTATAAGGACAAAAAAAGGGAATAGATAATAAGCCAGACATTGGTTTTGCCCTGACCGATTAATCTGAGTTCAGATAATTGCGTTATGTTTTACGTAGAAGCATCTCAGTTGCTGCAGTCTTGTGTTAATTGTTAGCAGTTAAGGAAGGCGTGTTGTGTTGAAACAAAAATGAATGGAAAGTTACCGTGATGATATCCTGAAGAAGATCCCTCCTACAAAGTTAACAATTAGCTTCTAATGAACAATAACGAGTACATTGCACCTCCAGGGTAAGAAGAAGAAAACATCAGTGAATTTTAATGTTTTTATTTTTGTTGCGAAGTGTCTATGTTAAAAAATTAGTAAACAGTAAACAAAGTTGCATAACTTTTGCTATTTTTGGTGAATTGAAAGTGTGTTAGACCAATTAGCTTCTAATGAACAGTTATAACGAGACATTGCACCTCCAGGGTAAGAAGAATAAGAACACGAGTGAATTTTAATGTTTTTGTTTTGTTACGAGGTGTCTATGTTAAAAAATTAGTAAACAGTAAACAAAGTTGCATAACTTTTGATATTTTTGGTGAATTGAAGGTGTTAGACAAGCAAAATATGGCAGATTCTGATATAATTTGTGCGCACGAAAGCAAAAGAACTACACTGTACACTACAAAGTGGACCATTCATCACTTTTCTCGATTTCTCAACGGCCATGCCGAATTTTTTTCATCGCCAATGGTCCAATTTTCAGGGGATTGCAAATCGACCATGGTCCTGACGATACGCAAACTCAAAGGAATGGACAATTACGTCTGTTTCACGGTGCATTTCGAAACCTGCAAACAGGTACGTCTTAAAGAATACGACCTCTCCGTAATAGGAGAAGACGTGGACGGTGTGTTTAACAAGAAAGGAGAGTTAAAGATAGAAAAGGGCACCGGTAACGTGACCCAAATGGCCCGCATTATTGAACTTGATAACAAGTCCGTAAACGGGGACTCGCTATCGATTCGTTTTAAAGTCCTGATAAACATTGAAGGAGCCAAAGTCGAAATTAACAAACTCAAAGAACAAAGTTCGTCTCATCCTTACTACGTCGAAAATGAATTCGAGATTGTGCTCAAGACGTACTTGGGGATCACGGTGGACGGGGAGTGTTTGTCCCGAAAGCTTTCGACCGCCGAAACGGACCCCTTTGCAAACAACTCTTCCCCGCAGATCCGCGACTGCAAGAAGACGTTTTCTGACTTGGAGACAAACGGTTGTGAAGCACTGACAGTTTCCTACTTGCATTCTCACAAGGACCTGTCTGTATCGTTCCATAAAGTGTGCGGCAATTATGCTCATTCAGAATGTGGTACTGATAGTTCTGCTCCGTGCCAGAAGAAATTCTTTGGACTCTTGTGCGATGGATTCAGATTCCTCAAGAGAAGCAGGGTCTGACGAACATACACAGTGACAGTAATACAGGTTACCGTACTCAAAAATAGGCCTGAAAATTCGGGCAAAACACGCGTAAAGTTAGCTGGCGAAAATAGGACGGTCCAGCACTTTTGCTCAGTTTTCCAAATTTCCGCATTTAAAAATCTATAACTTTTTACCGAATAAAGCTAGAAGTTTGAAAATAGATCGTGCACCCATAAATTTACCCAACTTTCGAATGCCACCAATTTTAAAATTTTCGGCCAATCCGTTTTTTAGATTTGTCCCGCAAGGTGGAACCATATGTATGGACATTTCACTTTGTGCGAAACACCATTACCAAACCAAGCATTTTTCGAGAATGTTGAATAGAGAGTAAAAGTTTGGTATAA
This sequence comes from Symphylella vulgaris, assembly GCA_034698405.1. Classification (NCBI taxonomy): domain Eukaryota; kingdom Metazoa; phylum Arthropoda; class Symphyla; family Scolopendrellidae; genus Symphylella; species Symphylella vulgaris. The sequence continues at coordinate 796 of JAQGBM010001304.1, read as the reverse complement.
CATTGTGCTGGGGTGCAAGAGCTAGAGCTATTTTGGTAAAAATTGGTCCAGCCGATTTCTAGCTATAAAAAGTAATTTGTCCAAATTTTGCTTAAAATTTTGATTTTCCCGCTTGGTTTTACAGCCCATGATTCGCTGCAAGAAAGAACGCGTTGGAAATTATTGGTTTAAAAAAATAAACAAACGAAACGCTGGACCGTCCTCTTAACGGTATAGCCATGTCCAAAAAACTATTAAAGTATAATTTAATAATTGTAGATAACCAACTTATTTGATCCCCCAAGTGCCTCAGACTGGTTAATCTACATCTCAGATTGGCAAGCAAATAGTAAGTCATGGAGCAATTGCAAGGTGACGACAAAAGTAGCTGTTAATTCTCTTCTCAGTGACAGACCAAAGCTACAGGAAATTGGAATAACACTTATGTACAACTTGGGAACAAAAGAAGTAAGTTTATCATCTTTAGTTCTTGCAAGGAGTTTTTACCCCGCAAGAGTACTGGAGTAGCTTTCCAGTTTCCACATAACTAGCTATGGATCCAACCTCGAACCTGTTTTCGTGCACATGTCTATAAACTCGGCGGCCATTTTGATACGTTTATTGCAGCACATATGCTAGTGCGTGCCCTCTACTACTCTAGTCTTTGATCGCATTGAATCATCCTTGCTTCGCAAGCCGATTATCGCGAGGCAATAGGGTCTGGTGTTCGAGGCTAATTGAATCATTGTTGATACATCTCCCTGCTTTACGGGAGCAGTACATTTAAGATTTACAAAAATAATTATTTCTATATTTA
>JAQGBM010001303.1:0-10938 GCA_034698405.1 Symphylella vulgaris | reverse complement strand
GGATTTTAATTTTATTCTCATTAAAATTGGCCTCATCAGCTATAACAGGAAGATAATGATAACAGATGTAATAATACTATACGAAGCATTTTCGTTTTAATTCGCGTAATTATTCGCGAATTTCCTTTTGAAATAGGGACAACTGATATCAATTATAACAGGAGAGTCTGTGAATCGTATTATAAGCTATATAGAATATTTTGAAATAACAAGGGTGTACCTTACCGAGTTCTTAAAATGCGGTATAGGAAAATCCCTTGTTAAAAAATGAAAGTTATCAAGAAAATTCTTTCTAAGATAGAGTAAACCCTTCTGATGAGGTTTTTAAGTTTTAAAAATTACATGTCACCGAAGAAATTCGGGAGTTATAATGTGGCCCAGAAGTTAATAAGTTCCATAGGTTTCTATGGGAGCTCCGAAAACAGCAACTTTAAAACCTATAATCTCCGTTTCTTCGGTGACCTGTAATTTTTAAAACTCTTAATTTCTTCATAGATACAACCCCCTGGATCGTGAATTCGAAGGTATCAAGAAAATTCTCAATTTTTTTTCCTAAGATAGAGTAAATCCTTCTGATGAGATTTCAGTTATAAATATGATAGGTCACCGAAGAAAATCTGCTGGAGATTGTAGATTATTAGGTTTTAAATTTGAGTAAAATATTTATGCTTTGACCATGTCCATGAATAAAAACTTCTGAGCTTTATTTCTTCCTAATTTCGGCGGTGACTTGCTATTTTTAAAACGGAAATCTTACCAGATCTGTTATATCATAGATACTTGATACTTTCATTTTTAACATGAAATTTCCTATACCAACAGGTCATTCACTACAGTATAATTCAATGTCTATAAACTTACACACTACACAGTGCCTGATAATTATTGGAAATTAAAAAAAAATTGTTGGTGTAATAATTTATTATAGCGAGTAGCGACCAAGTATGCGCTTTCGTTCAACGTAGCTTTAAAAATCTTATTATTGCATTTTAATATTGTAAAATTTATGTGATATTCGTTGCTTTACGAGTTTTTCTTAAAATTAATAATTTGTGTTTTCCGTTGTTTTAGGTCCACCCGGCATGAACCCTATGAATCCGAGAATGAGTCATCCGAGAGGTCCGGGAATGGGACCTATGGCGCCTGGAGCGTACGGTGGTATGAGGGGTCCTCCTCCAAACAGTTCTATGGCACCTGGAATGCCGCCTATGTCTATGTAAGCAAATCTAACCTTAAGTTTAATTGGGCTTTCCTGTATTACTAGAATGATTTGGAATGAAGCTAATGTTTCAGGGGTAACTTTTATAAACTTGTAATGTTGTAAATTTAATAATTTTTAGGGGTCCTGGTGGAAGGGGACCTTGGCAACCCAATTCATCTGTAAGTATATGAACGTCTAAATCTGTTCACACTATACGTCCTAATGGTATTTCTTTAATTTTGTATTTTAAATTTATTTTTTAAATAGATAAATTATTCATCCTCGTCGCCAGGCGCGTATGCGGTAAGTAGAAAGTTATCTTTGTTTTAAGGAACTATGAGTTTTGCTAGTGTTGTGAATCAAAAAAATTCCTTAGAAAATTTTTCGTTGTGGAAAATTTTCTATTTCGAAAAATTATCCATGGTTAAATTTTTGAATAAATAAATTAATTTTCCTGGGATACGATTATTTTCTGGAAAATTTTTTATTCTTCTGAAAAATACATATTCCTCGAAAATTTTTCATGGAAAAATTACTGGAAAATTTTCCAATTATTCATAATTTTCCAGAAAATTCACAACTCTTTCGAGGCTAACGCGACTGAACTCGAATATCGATTTGCCTAACTCGAATATATCGAGTAGTCCTAGTTCTATGACTTGTGACCCTGATTTTCGTTTTGTTTTATTTTTAAGGGGCCACCGGGTTCAGCAGGCGGTCCGCCTGGCCCAGGAACTCCAATAATGCCTAGTCCACAAGGTAAGATAATTTTATCTTTATTCGTAAGATATTTAGATATTACCTTATTTTTATTATTTAAATGGGAAATTAATTTTAATTTTTTATAACTTATTACAATTAAGTTATTAGATCCTCATAATTAATGCACTTATTTAAATTTAATTTACTTTCAGTTCTAATCCAAATGTTATAATTATTATTTTAATTATTATAGTAAGTTATATATCCTAAATCAAGCGTAATCATTTTTATCAATAATTTTGTTAAAGTTTTAATTAAAATAAAGTCCCCAAATTTTCCCCAATTCGAAAGTGTCGCGTATTTTTTTTATTTTTAAATTATTATAGTCTGTTAATTTCCTTCCTGAAACAGGATCCACAGGGCCCTACTCCCCGGCAGGACACAGAATGAATGCAGTAACCCCCGCCAACAACAGAAGAGGTGAAAAAATAAACTACGATAAGGAACAAGCCCTCATTTTCCATACAAATTTCACAAATATTCTCGTTTATCGGGTATTTTTCATTTAAAAAACTCCCCAAAACAGTTATTTTGATTTTAATAATAAAAAAAAAATTAATTCCACACTTTTGGCGCCATTTTATCATTTTAGGACGCCATTTTGTTTCCATTTTCTTCAAAAACCGACAAAAAGTACCATATTTCGATTTTATTCTTTAAAAAATTAATTTTTGGCAACTCCTGACGAATTTTTATCATTTATACGTCTCTTATTTTGTTTTTAATTTAAGTATTTTCAAATTTAATCACACAAATAAAAATTTGGCGCCATTTTGGTCCGCCATATTTGTTTTCCCCGATTAAACGAGGCGAGCTTTGTGAAGTTTGTATTATTTTTTTCCTCCATCCTCTTTATTTCAGACTAAAACGTAATAGAACCTTATTAAAATAATACTAACGTTTTCCAAAATTTAGGTCCTCGATTTGTCCTCAGCATGGTTTTATTTTTACATATTTTTGTTTTGTGTTTGAAAAATTAACTTTCTACTTGCATGTGAAGAGAAGAGTTTGAAATTTATTATTGATTGTGGGTAATTTGGTGAAGGGTTAAAACTAACGGACCTAAGTTTGATTTTTAAAATGCAACATAACTTTTATTTATTTTTATTCTATAATTTTTATGCCTTTTACAGGATGTGGATGAATTATCTTTTTTAAATCTTTAAAATACATCTTTATTTCCGATTTATTCTAATGTCTTTATTAATTTCCAGCAATTTAATAAGTTGGAAATTTTATTTATAACATAAGTCATAAGTTCATGATTTAAATGGGTAAAGGCTGAAGGAGTAACTTAAGTTCCGGCGGAAGTTAGGCCTAAAGTGTATTTAGTGACGTGCTTGGGATTTTATATTTCTTACACAATACACATTATTGCCCTATTGGTGTACTTTAGCAGTTTGCAACTGCGGATCGGTTTTACTGTTTGTGTTTACAATATATTACGGTACAAATTTAGTTAGGCCTACGGTAAGTAACTTAATTTCCAGTATAAGACGCCCCAGTTTTTTGTGGCTTTGGATTCATTTTGGAAACAATTTCATCTTGCCATGGCTGGGTATAAATAGGACCAAATGGGAATTAAAAAATACAATTTGTGTGTTTGTCCATTTGTCTGAATGTCCAAATTTTCCATTTTTAATTTCAGATAATTAACTTCCAAAAATTGTGGGTCATCTAATTTACGTGTCTAAACTTTATGTTTTTGTCCATGTCTCAATTAGCTATGAGTTCCATTTTTCCAGATAATAACTGCGTTAAAAATTGTGGGAAACCATGTTAGAGCGTGTGTGTTGTAATTTGTATTGTTTTAATTGGAACTGTTACAGATTCTGCGAGCGGGGGTGGAGAAAGTATGTATACCATAATCAAATCAGGGACTATGCCTGGAGTAAGATAATATTCTTGTTTTTTTAGTAATTCCATCTTGTGCGGTGAATTACTTTTTACTAAAAAAATTGTACTTATTTTGCAGGATTTCCCAATGGGGGGAGGCCCGGACGGTCCAATGGGACCTATGGGACCCAATATGCCACCTGTAATGAATGGTAAATTCTTTTTGAGTTAAAAATAAACGTTTAAGGTTGTATTTATTTTAGGCCTAAACGAGGGTTAATGGTAAACTGAAAAAAGTTACCGTTCTTTTCGATTTAGGTTTAGACTTTTACTTAGCAATAAAATTAGATAAATTGTGGTTCTAAAATGATCAAAATCACAGTTCTGTTACCGTACCCTTTAAGTTTCATGTTAGGCCTAAACGAGGGTTAAAAACATTATGTTTTAAATGTTGGTAAATAAGAAAAAGTTACATTTAGATTTTGTTTTAATACCGGTAACTAAGTTAAAATAGAAAGTAAACTGTGATGCGAAAATAACTTAGTTTTTATTTAAATAACAATTCTTTTACTTTAATAAATAAAATTTTCAAGTTTCTTGTTAGGCCTAAACAAGGGTTAAAAATTAAAATCATTATTAATAATTATATAAAATAGCGGTAACCTGGAAAAAAAAAGAGATTTTGTTTTAACAACTAAAAGTTGCGATACTAGAAATTATTGTAGTTTCATTTTTAAAACAACAATTTTATTACTTTAAATAAAAAATTTGAAGTTTTCTTGTTAGGCCTAAACGAGGGTTAAACTGTTTCAGGTGACGGGTTAGACGGTATGAAGAATTCTCCCGCAAACGGTGGTCCCGGGACACCTAGGGAAGACGGACCACCCATCGGAGACTACGGATTAGGTTACCCACAAGATAACGTAAATGTAAGTTGTTCAGGAGGAGGACCCATTGCCTACCTCATTAGCTCTCAATAGAAACATCATTGTAGCTACTTGGAATTCACGAAAAAAATAACATTTAAAGACTGAAATCTGAAATTTTAACTTTAATATTGAACGCACATGTACGTACCTGGTGTTTAATTAGGCGAACTTTCAATAGTTCCTATATACTGTATATTTTATTAATTATATAATATATTGGTAAAATTATCGTATTTTTGTACTCAACCGAATTTGAAGATTGAAGCACTAATACTTTGAAAAGTTAGTGTGTTTGATATAAAGTTTTGCACAGAATTTAAACGTATTTTTAATCACTAATAAAATAAGTGTGCATGACCTTTGAAAAGAATGACGAATCACGAAGCACCATTATTTTGTTTTAAAAATTGAGGATTTTTGGTGATTTGGGTTGGGGATTTTTAATTCTGAAATAGGAGTTTCCTAGCTGCTCGGGAAAGGTTAGATTAAAGGGTTTATCAAAAGGGCCACCCGAAATACTTCATGCATTTGAAGTAGGCCTAATTTTATTTTGGCCTGTCCCAGTGGTTAGCGCGCTTGCCTCTGAATCCGGAAGGTCCGCGGGTTTATACCCCGGCTGGGGCAGGTAAGAATTTTTGGGTGAGTAAAATTCTTCAAGTGGCGGCTCCTTCTGATGAAGAGTTTAAACCGAAGTCTTGTGCAGATCCCATTTACTCTCTGCACATTAAAGAACCCTCATACAGGTCTGTAAATCCTGTCCCCGAGGTAAAATTAAAATCTCACTCCGTCGTCGGGTTATGACCTTCGTTGTCGCCTTACCGCGACGTTAAAAAATCAAACCACAAACAAGCAAACGAAAGGGCCACCCGAAGTACTTCATGCATTTTAACTTTTAAGTAGGCCTACTTTTATGTTAGGTACCCGATATAATGCAGGCTAAATCTCACTCCATCGTCGGGTTTTGACCTTCCCTTTGTCGCTTAAAATATCAAATCAATAAAGTAAATTCACATTAAAAAAAAGTTTTTTGGCGCCCTGGGATTTAAGTTAGGCCTACGGTTAGGCTTATATTGCTATCATTATTATGCCCCTAATAAGACAACTTTAATGGTACTCAAAATCTATTTCTATCACGTGTGCAATTTTTCCGAAACTTTGCACCTAATGTAATGCACTAAATGGTGTTTTTTTGTTATTGTGTGCCCACAGGACCAGAATGAATCGGCAGCCATCCTAAAAATAAAAGAAAGCATGCAGGAAGAAGCGAAACGCTTCGAGAAAGACACTCCTTCTGATCACCCGGAATACTTCATGCAATAATAATTATTATTTCCCCAATTTACCATCGAGACATAATAGTATTTCCACTAAGGTGAAAAAAAAAATGAACTGCGCTGCCGAAAAAAAAGCTCACAGTTGCACTGCACTGCACCTGTGTCTGCACCTCAAAAAGGAGGGAAAAACTCTGGACAATAAGCCTTTTTTGAGGTGCAAGAACCAAGAAACTTACTCTCATTGGTAAAAAATCTACAAACATACAAATGATGTTTGCATGTGCGATTACGAGTGATTTAAGTGTGAGTGCGAGTGCAAATGGAAAAGAAAGAAAAAAATAATTTCCAATTTATAAAAAATAAACAAAAAAGTATATACGTATGTATGATGTATATACCTAAAAAAAACAAGAATAATTAAAACGATTTTTTCTTGTAAAAAGTAAAGTATTTAAACGATAAAAATCACAGTACAATCTGTGTTCTGAGCTTGTATAAAGTTTTCTTTAAAAAAAAAATTATTTGTCAACCACCAAGTGAAAAAAAAAGAATCTTTTTAAAAAAAAATTGTGCATAATTGATAATTATTAATTATTATTATATTATTATTATTAAAAAAATGAACGTCTGGTGAAGTTATTTAATTTTTTTTAATAAAAACACATTTTATTAGATTTTGAGATAAAAAAAAATACTAGTAAAAATAAACATTTTTTGACAAAAGGCACTCATTTTTTTGATTTCTATAAAGTGCAATGAATGGAGTATAATGTGGAAGTGGAAACGGTTTTGAAAATAATCCTTCTTCTACATAGTTACTTTCACATTGGTGTTTTTACTCATTTATACGGAATAAAAAAAAATATGAGAACAAATACGGCTTTATTTATATACATGTTCTAATGTGCTTTGTGTATGTGTAAGTGTAGCAAGACTTCTTATAATTTTAAAAACCCCGAAACAGCAGTGGATTGCATGTTTTTATAATAGTAAAAAAATTAGTTTATTTGTAAGATAAATAATATTGGCCATGTCAAAATATCACCTCTGGTATTATGGCCATATTATAATCAATGATTTGGCCAGTATGCTAGAAGGGTAAGTCGGAAAAACCGAGGCCTAACGTACAAAACCCCTGATATCATTCAGTTTATTCGTTCAACTAACTGATTGCCCCACAAGAAAAGAAAATGTTTTTTGGGGGGTTAAATAAGCATTAATAAATTACCAAAAAACATTAATTATCATTTCGGCTTGACTAGACAATATTATTATTCTACCTAAATTTTAAATTTGGTAGAAATGTAAATCTTTGTCGCTGCCTAGAAAATTTGTGCGAAGATTCGCTCGCGATCATATCTAATATTTTTCGAGTTATTGAAGTTAAAACTCAAAAATTCGACAAATAAAAAAAAACTGCCATCAGTTGCTCTAAAAAAATTATCAAAAACATTAAAAATTTATTATAACATAATTATTTCGCTACGATCGCTTCTGAACTGAGCTAGGCACGGCGCCATTTTGTTTGCAATCCAAATTATGATCACATTTCTAAACTCGAAGCCTTCTCAACGGAGTGGGCGTTAACCGATGTGTACTGATGTGCAGAAAGTTGCATCATTACCTTAAAACGTAAGCTAGTTTAGAAACGCATTTGATGAGTGTGTTCGTAGACGCATGGCAAGTAATGACTCTACGGAAAAACCTACTCCTTGAGCTGGTTTGCACCGTAGAGCAGCGTAGAGTAAAAGTGGGCGGAGCATCGCTGCTCACCGCTGCTCTACAGTCTGTTTAGAAACATGATTGTTTTACTGATGTCCAACGTTTTGTAAATTGTTGAGTTTAGAAATGTGATGTATGCATGTGGCGCCCCCCTACTTGAACGACTAGACTTAATGATCAGGCTTTTGTGTATCATATAGACCTCGGAATTTAAGGAAATAAACAATCTAAATTTTTAATTTAATTTATTTGTTATTTTTTGCCTGGAATCGGAGTTTGTAAAGCTAAATTATTATTATTTTTTATTCAAAACTTTCTACTTGTAGATACATAACTTTAAGTTTGACCTGACTGAAAAATTAATAATAAATTAATCTCATTTTTAAGGCTACTTAAAAATTAATTACTAAAAAAATTTGACGATGGCTCTCGACCCATATTTGGCTACATTGTGGATTGTTTTACACCCCTAAATTTGATCATACTCAATCTCATGGACCCCATCTTTTAAAAAATCTATAGAAAAAAAAAACTACTAGGCCTACAGTTAATTTTTTACACCAAACCTCTGCAGCTGTCATATCTTATTTTTAAAGAAAATTTAAACAGTTTCTAAACAATCCACAATGTTCCAAATGATGTTAAGTTACCATTAGTGATGTACTAATTTTAATTATTTTTAATAATTATTAACATAATTTATTATGCTATTATTACCCAGTAATTAAACAATCATACTTCTCTAATAAATAACTTAATTAACACTGTTTTATCGAGAGCTTGACAAGTTTTACAAGACGTGCCGATATTTTATTTTATTTTTTATTACTTTTGTGCGGCAATTTAAGATTCATTCCTGCAGTATTTAAAATTTATCATGTTGTAGAAAATTTGGAAAATACTGAAATTGTAAAAAAGAATACATTAAAGTAATGGATGGGTTCAATATTCCTAAAAAAAAAATAAAGATCATTGTAGAACGTGAATTTCATTGGTAAATTATTGCCCAATGAATTTTCTTTAGTAATGTTGAACACACTGTGGTATTGGATTTATTATTTTATTTGCTTTTTTGTTAATTATTAAAATACAAATTAATAGAAATCTATATTATTCATATTCCATATAATTATTTTGAAATTTAAAAATTGTATAGCTTATAATCTGGTTTAATATGGAGATACTGAAAGGATATTGTTAAAGCTTTATGGACTTGAAGAATTTTCACTTTTTTCAAATTTAATTTTAAACTTAAACATTTGCTAAGATACATTTTCTAAAAAAAATACAACCATTTATACAAAATAATGCAATACATGTCCATGCAGTTCGTTCTATTTCTATGTGCGAAAGGATGGAGTACTACGCATGCGTAGAACTTTTAATTAGCCTTCAACGCATGCGCAGAAGTTTAATCTGACTCGTACGCATGCGTATAACCTTAGTATGCCTTCTACGCATGCGCATAACTTTTTTGAATTGAAATTTAACTTTTACGCATGTGTAGAAGTATTTTTCTACGCAGGCGTACTAACATTTTTTAAAAACTCATGTTTTTTACTCCGTGATCAGTATTTATAAATTTTGGCGAACATTTTATTACTCCTAAATATTCTTTCACACATAGTAACTCCCTGTAACTTAGTGCAATTCAGATTTAACGCTATTTTTTATTTATTTTATAGTATTAATTGCACAGAAAAAAATATAGAACCCAGCTCTGTTCTGGGTTGATTATTAATTCCTCTCTGAATTAAAACAATTTGTTCTTATTAGTAAATTACTCTATTACAGTAATTAAAACATACAGAAATCTTGCCAGTGGATTTTTGTTTTCGGAATTTATATCTGTATCATAGTTTAACTTATTTAATGAATGGAGTCATGGCTGAAATAATCCATTTTTTTCTCATTAAAAACCTTTTTACCAACCGCTGTAAATTATGCCTTCATCCCTAATAGTCCTTAAATTATCTTACACTGTGAATACATTTTTTTGACCTCATCCACTGTTGTGATTCCTGTATCGTGTAAGAGTTCTGTAGGAAATCGCAAACAATTCCAATAAACATGTAAAAATTATCCTTAAAAATTGTTTACTTTACGACTTTTAATGATTCTGAATTTGTTCTTAGTACAGGGAAAACTTATATTTGGGGTAATTTTTTAAGCTAAACTTTCCATTCAGCTTGTTGGCTCAGGGGTGATTAGGTGACGGAGACATCACGCGAGAGAGAGCTGGAAGCTTTTATTTACTTTAGTTAGCCGTTTTTTTGTGTTAGGACTAAAACCAGGAAGACAATAATATATTTTTAGAAAAATAATGTTTTGACGTCAAGTGTTGCCATTCAGCCATATTGCTGTTTTTCATGAACACAGTAATCTCTAATACGTTTTCAGCAGACAGCAAAGTTCGGGGCTTCCGATAGGCCTAGCTATGATATAAAATAATATAAAAATAAGTTAGCTAGCCTATGAAATAACGAAAAAGAGATACCGTAGGTTTCCCCACACATTCCACTCGCAACAGGTAACTACGATGACATTTTCCGTAAATGATCCAATACGGACGGAAGACCACAGCGCAAATCGTGGGCTGCGCCATCCCAGAAGTGTGTTCATATATTAGCTGCACTCCAAATCAGTGAACACTCCGCGCGCAGTGGCTCTCTCTCGCGTTAGAGAGACTCACAGAGAGAAACTCAGTTTTCTGGTTTTGCGTAGAGGCTCCCAAAAAATAAATACCGGTATATAGTGACCCGGCGGACTCTAATTTTAGAGGCCGGTGATCTGTATCCAATATTCTCAAAAATTCTAATAGAGGACAGCTCAACAGTATGAAATTTGTATGCCTTTAATAAAATCCTAGTCTCCAATAATGGCTGTTTAAATACCTGAGGCCCTAGCCCCTATTTGGTCATTTACAGTAGTTATGCAAGCAGGGATTTATGTAAATTATTAGGCCATTTTTAGTCCTTCAAGGAGGTCCAGTAACTAAAATAATATTTTAATTCTTTCAACTAATGATAATAGTTTACACGACGCAAGCTAAAATATGTACTCCGTATATGAACGGATAACAGAGTTGTAATAGATTCATGATAAAGTCCTTGGTTCCCAACCGGGGGTGCGCGGACCCCCAGGGGGTCCGTGGAGCCTCAGCAGGGGATCCGCGAAGCCTTAAATTAAACAATTTTTTATCATCAATTTTTCT
>JAQGBM010001302.1:0-10940 GCA_034698405.1 Symphylella vulgaris | reverse complement strand
TACGAAAGTTGTACGTAATTGTGTCTTCATGTATTACCTGTGAGACTTGAACTCAGCATGACTCGGATATGAGAAGAGTAGGCTAACATGAAAAAGTGCAAAGGAAATTTTACCCTACATTAGGCTATCTGTAATTTAGTGTACAGTACTCCCTCTTCACTTTTTTTTCTGGAGAAAATGACTTTACCGATTGAAGTAGTATAGCCTAAGTTAGTATATTACTCATGCTCTCCCCCTTTGCAGTATTTGGGTGGCCTCGGAAATTTATTGCTTACAAATATCTTTTCTCTCTATCTTATTCTTATCCCTCCCTATTATTTTTTTTCTCTCTACAAGAGAGGGCGTTAAAAATACCGTAATATTAATCACTCAAGAGACTTCTTAAAAATTGCGGAAACTTTCAAAATAAAAGTCTTGCTGGAGACTTACCGTAAGTTTTTCAGATAATTTCTGGCACTTCAAATTATCTTCTGGACATTAAATTTTGAAAAAAAATATAATAAAATAGTGGGAATATGATTTTTTTTTAAATCTGGAGGGGATGGGAGAAGCAATAGAGCGGCAATTAATTAGTACCGATAATATTAGCCTCATGGGGCCCAAGTATAAACTAGTCAGGACTAGATTGACTTTTGAGGGCTTGCAATTTTGAATAACTCGATCCCTTTTTAAGGGGATGACTACCTCGTACAATTTGTGAATTTGTACTATTGGTTTTTTTAAATTTTCATTACTTAAACGACAAACAAAATTAAAACCAAATAAGGTCTCGTATCCATACACTCAATTGTTACTAATTTACGACGGATTTATAAAATTTTTAAAATTTGTTGTATTTGCAGGAATGTGGACTAAAGACAAACATTCGTTATAGCCTTTGGTCAACTTTCCTGCAAATACTAAATTTTAAAATTACAAATCCTTCGTAAATTAGTAACAATTGTGTCTATGAATACAATTTACCTTATTTATTTTTAATATTGTTTGTCGTTTAAGTAATAAAAATTAAGAAAAACCAATAGTACGAATCTTACGAGGTATAGTCGTACGAGGTATAGTAGTAGTCATCCCCTTAAGGGATAACTTACTTCAAGCATTTAATCTGTATATATGTTTCAATTCATCTATAATTTAAAAAATATATGGAGTACGTTCAGTTAATGTGCATTTGATGTACTTACAAATAGCATTTTGGCACAGTAATGCAAAGTTTATCGTCAGATCAAATAAACTATTATAAGCAAATCCTAAAATTCATGGTTATTCCAGGAAATAGCCGGATTTTTCTTCGTATTATAACCACTTACGAGTTAGTTACCTCACACAATATCCATGGAAGGGGTGAATAAGCTTGCGTAATATAATTTTTTAAAGCAAAAAAACAGCACTTTGATTATTATTATTCCATTCCCAGTATGAAATCTTTTATCTAATTTCGTCTGTGTTCAGTACGAGTAATAATAGGCCCATGCAGGGTTTTATCCAGGCATATTTCGGGGGGATTCTCCCTCCCCCCTCAATGATTTCCAAAACAGTTTATATTTTTATTTGATTAAACTTCTGAAACTTCCTGGTTGCATTTGCAAGAGTAGAATAGGTATACAGGTATAATACTCGTATAGGCTATACCAATTTGTATTTTCCTCATATGGGGTATTTTTACTTTGAAAATTAAGTGCAATTAGGGCTCGAATCTATTATGCAGTTGGCGAGGATTTTTAACTCCGCAATTCCTCCAATTTATTGTTTTTCCCTATGTACTTTGCAACAAGTACGAAAACAAAATCGTAAACGTCAGTACGTATAGAAGCAATGATACTACACTGCCTGATATTATATACGAGGTATGGGAAATACCTCGGATGCCGCTACGTTTTTACGACGTATAATGAGAAGAAAATAAAAATGTAGATAATCGGTTTTTACTCGTAATTATTCATTCTGGATTTTTGAGAAAAAAAAAGACAGTCTGGCTGCCAGATTCTATCATCGTTTGCGAAGATATTTTTCGTCTTCCTGCCTGTCTGTTGAACGCGTGAGGTTGGCGTTTAATAGGATGTCGCACATAAACTCCCATTTCCGCGTATATATTTCGTTGACACAGATAATATGCATATCAAGGATTATACAAGACACGACACTCATAAGCAGAATAAATACGATCTTGGATCTTGTCTAAGGGAGCAACAAAATTGTTGTAAAAATAAGAAATTCTATATAGCAATTTGCGATGTAATGACCTCATATAGGCACAGTAAACAACATTTTAAACTAAATGGCAATGAATATGTAAAATAACGTGTTATAGTTTAGCACCAGCATAATAAGGCAATTTATACGTAGATAAGTTATTATAGGCAGTTTCGTTTATCGATAAACATGCAAGAGATATGTCCCAGAAATATTATAGTGCATGATTATTATGATTCCAAAAACTTAATTTTCTTACACGCAATTTAATGATGAACTCAATATTAACTGTGTCAAGTCCACGCGGAATGTATATACCCACAACGAAATTTGGGTCATTTTCTGTGCATGATCACACTTTTTACAAGCTATGTAATTTAATAAAAATTACACCATATTATAGGAAAGTTCAGTTATTCTTGTACCTATGAGATCGGTAAATGTTATATTTTCTTAAAATGTATTTTAATATTTTTAAATAAGGTTAATTTTTAAAGTAAAAAAAATTAAATGCATGCGCCTTTATTTTTTTACTTAATTTTGAGAAAAATCTGTAACATTGTCTTTAAAAAAATTATTTTAAAATACATTTTAAGAAAATATGACATTTACCGATTCCCTACAAGAATAACTGAACTTTCCTATATAATATCATAGTATATTTTTTATTAAATTCCAAAGCTTGTAAAAAGTGTGGTCACGCACAGAAAATACCCAAATTTTGTTGTGGGTATTCCGAATGGTCTTAATGCAGATTCTTTGAAAATATTTTTAAATTATAAATTTATAGTCAGTGGTTCAAAATCTAGGCTATATCAGCATTATAAGTTTTTTTAAAGGGCTAAAATATTATACTCGTTGATTGGAAGTCGAATATAGAAGACTAATTAGAACGATTATGCCTTATTTCAGTTATTTGTTATGTTATATATTTCCGTTATAGGATGGCTTCAATGTATTATATCCGGAAAGTTTAAATAGCCCATTAGCCCTAGCAAAACCCCAGTGTTGCTTAATTTCCCCATTGTTAATCGTTTGGAACTGCCATTTGTACCACCCATATATTATCATGCGTTATATTCTCAGTAGAAATTTTTGTTTGTATTAGAAAATTTTGTATATTGTTTCAACTTTAAATTTTTTATACTTTGTATTTTTTTGTAGATTTTTTATTGTTTCAATCTTTAGAATAACTTATAAGCTTTGTTAATAATGATTATGTATTAATATTAACTCAGTTTTCGTTTTATTTTCAGTTGTCAGCAATCCTATCGATGAAACGGCTTACTGGATGACTTAAGAAAACTCGGGATAATCTTAAATGGTCTTCATCTAGTCAACAAATTAACTTTAAAATTTCAATAATTAGAGATAATGCTAAATAATCTAAGTATTATTTCTAATTACTGGAATTTAATAACGCCATCTGAGAGATTATAACATCTTTCTATAATTTAAAAATATTAATTTATTAATAATACATGGTAGTTTCTGACTGTTCACTGCTTTTCCACGCTTATAAAATTCGGCTGTTTATTCTAGGCCTAATATAGATAGATTAAAAAAATACAGGAAATTTAACATTAAATTTAGATATAATATTTCTCTCACCATAAAATTTTAATTCTTATAAATGGAAAATTGAATAAATTCATAATGATGCATAAACAAAAATTCTACAGTTTCTGATATTTTTTACTGAGAGAGAATACAAGGTATTCCCAATAAAATATATAGTTCACAAACTATAGCCGGAAACAGTGAAATAGAGCTTCTTATCTATTAAAATAAATGTTTGTTATACTATATGTTTTATGATAATTTACATGTTTATTGCTTTGTCCTTTAATTTGCTGTTAAATCAAAATCGTACCCCTCTACTGAAAGACAGCTTTGTATAACTTTATTATACAACAGTAAAAAATAAGTCTAAATGTTTTTGGACAATAGGCTATATTATAATAGCCTACGAAAGCCTACTTAACACTTATACCCAAGCATGGTCATAAAATAAATACCGGTAGTTCACAAACTAATGGTATACAAATAGTACTCACCGAGAGCGTGTCTGTCACCAGCGTTACCAGGCGTAAAAAGGTTGCCCTGCGATTAGTCAAATTTAAAACATGGACCAATCGCTGATTAGCTGGTAACCCTGGTGACAAACAAGCTCTCAACATCTCTAAAAATTGCACCTTGGTTGCACTATAATTGCACCACTTCCTCAAAATATAAACAGTAAAGAAAAAAATGTATGTTTCGCGTCTACTTTGAACATTGGAGCTTGGAGCAAACTGCAAAGCTTTGACCAACGGGGTGATTGTCTGATGCTTCATATCAGGCAGTGAAGAAATAAAGCATACCTGTCTGATGGTTTTGGCAACCCTCAACCCTGAATCTCTAATTCATTCAGCTTTTGTGAATTCTATAATGAATATGCTTGGGTCTAGGGTTGATTTGGCATTAAAAATATATAGAAAAATATTTTATTAACTATATTAAAAAATAATCCTTGGCTTTAAAATCATGGTGCCTTTCAAAATGCAATACTTATAGGAAAAAGATTTAATATTTCTACACTTTAAAAGTATATTTACCTACACCTACAATGTGCACTTAACTTAATTACTACTTCGTATACTGTATAGTACCCCGTATAAATCACATATCCCGATGTATAGTTAATCTAGTAAAGTCGCCTTTAAAATAATGCACATCAGTATTTTCGAATTAATATTTTAAAACATTTATTTTTGATCCGCCATTTTGAACTCTTTTCTGCACATCACTATGATCCACTTGTAGCTAAAAATGCAACGGAATCTGAAATTGCTTTTCTTAAAAGTCTATATTTTACTGTGCAATATACACAAACAATACTCAGCTTTACGCTTGAATTAAAAGGAGAAAAAAATATGGTAAATAAAGAAAACGAAAAGAAAATTTATGTGTCACGTGAGCATTCTAAAAATTCTTTTCCCGACTTGAGTTAAAAGGAATCTTCAAAATAATTGCAACAAATGAGTTCTTGCTAGTTAGCCAAAGACGTTTGTAGCATTACTTCTTCGCGGCAATGCCGAATACCGAATTAAAGTTGACATAAGTGCGAGTAATTATTATTATTAAAGTAACGAATTTCTTTTCAAAGATGGCGGACGCACATCAGTCTTATTAATCTGAAAAAGAGAAAATAAATAACTAACCTGACAAAAAAAGTATTAAAAGTTACTACAAGCATTACCATACAGAGCACGATTAATTGTGAAGAAATTATTATTACCAATATTTCCAAATGTTAAAAGAAATGGACAGAAGTGTGGTTTAACACTTCAAAATGATTTTTGTAGATTGTACAGTTTTTTAGATCATGTTTGTATATTTTTAGAAAAGAGTATTTAATTTGAATTTTTTTTTTACTTTTACCTTAATTTATTGATATAATTTTATTTAACTTATAATGGAGATTTAAAAAATTAAGCCCACAAACTTATTTATTTTTTAGTACGAAGTATGTGGTGCCTTCATTTTAATCACATCATTTATTTTCCATACAGATACAGTAAAACCTCGATTTTATGGTCGAACTAACGGAGAATTTATGGTCGGACTAAAAGTGTTTGTTCATAACTGTAATGAAAAAGTTTGGATTTTCTCTATCTAACAAAACATGATGAAGCATTTGTGAAATTATTACATGCCTATTTTTATCTTAAAAATGGACGTATGAGTTATTTGGGTCTACCATTACAAACGGCTTAAAAATGGGAGCAAATAACATGAGATCATCCCTTCAGCTTCCTCACAATAATTTAGTACAAATCGAGTCTTTTCTGTATTTGCATAATGTAATCCAATAATCATCCATGAATATCCGATTTTAGCTCAAACAATTGAAAAAAAAAAAGATCTAAGATTTTCGTCTGATTCAACCACGAAATAAATGGTGCTACACCATGGTCATTCCCACTGCCCAAATAAAAATGAATTATCAATCACTGCTAATGAGTCTTTTATGAGACGGGTGCTGGGCCAAAATAAAACTTGACGAAAACCTAACTCGTGTTTAAATAATTAATATATTGGAGTAATTTTTCTGCCGACATGATAAAATTTCCAATTGGATAACTGCCAGAATAATTAATTATCTTCCTTAATTTTCTCTCAGTCTCCTTTCATCGGGTTGTAGGAAGAAAAAAAAATTAGTCACCACCAGCTTGTTAGTTCTTTTTAGGTATATCGGACTACTCGGTTACAAAGAAAAATAAACTACAGACAACAGTAATTATTAGGCTACGTAGTCTGAATTTTGGGGCTAATGTGAGACAATTTTTCAAATAGGGCCTATTTCACATTCATTTTCCCCCTTATTTTTTCTAACAATTGAACAAAAACATAGATCTATAAACTCTTTGTCTAAAACTTAGCGAACATAAAAAAAAGATTCTCTTATGAAAATTAAAGAACGAATTCGTAAGTAAATGTGCAAAATAGGGCTTTGAGATCATGAGTACAGTCAAAAATCAATTATCAAACATTAACTTAGCTGAGTCCATTATGGTTTAGAATAAAATACTCATAGTTTAATTTAAAAGTGAATAAATTAATGTGTTTGAATTATACGGATAAGTTTTAATACTTCCGTCCATAAGAAATCGAATATGAAGTCCAAACAAGTTTTTCCAATTCGGATTCCTATTATTTTTCTGTAGACCTATTAAATAATGAAATTTAAACATTTAGGGCGGAGAATAAAGGATGAGTTCAGTTAGAATAAAATAGAGTAAAATTGTTAACAAAACTGAATATGAAACATAAGTCAGGGTAATCGTAGAAAAAATAAGATTTAGATTACGGTATAACTTACAGTAAATAATAATGATAAATTTTACGCGCCTTTTAAGTAAAATTATTATCTCTTAAGCCCCTCAATATTTTCGTCTAAAATTGCTACAATTCCTTTTTAAAAAAATTAAAATCTTAATATTATTCTTCTAATAGATTTATCTCAAGTGCAATATAATAAAAAGCTAATATTTTATAAAATGTATACCTTAAAAAGTAAATTGTAAATACTTAATAATAATATTTCTCTATTTCCTTAAATAACCAATATTCTAAATATAGGCACCAAAAAGTTGAGAAAAAAATATCGTAATAATTTTATTGTGTGAAAAAAAGTAGAAAATAAATTTTAAGAAATAGAAATTATTGCTTAACATACTTTCCTTTATTGTGTATATTGTTATTATGTTTTCCAAAATTGAGTTTAATATTAATATCTTTGTAATAAAAAAATATCTGCTCTTTTATTCAACTATATCTTGTGTCATTATTTTAAGGTAACCTAAATAAGTCAAGTTTTAAACTATTTTTTTGGTTATTACGTGCTACATTATATTGTCATATTATGAACACAGTAGGGCGAATTAAGATTTATTGCTTTAGAGCGAGGAAGGATAAAGAAAAAAATATATCGTGTTCTTCAGATATAGAACACGTTCTTGCGGTTTTACGAATGTTTCTGCATCACGCAACTCAAAAACAAGAAAACATTAATAAAGAGCGGGAGAAATTCCTTCAAAAAGTTAATAATAATACGAATTGAGTCCTGAGGTCGCAAGGAAGAAAATGTCTGTAGCATAATTAGCTCTCTTTCTTTCAGCTCTTTGCCAGCCAACATTGCTTGTACAAGTTGTGTTTTTTTAGTATGTTGGTTAGAAAAATTCTATTCGGTTTCGATTTTTAGGAAAGTTTTGGGTTTACCCCAGAATCCCGACTGCCAAAATCCCGACAACTCAGAATCCCGACAACAGAAAATCCCGACAGCCCAATATCCCGACAACCCAGAATCCCGAAAGTCTAAAATCCCGACATGTCGATTGCTGCAAGCAGCATTAGGGATTTTCA
Source organism: Symphylella vulgaris (assembly GCA_034698405.1). NCBI lineage: Eukaryota > Metazoa > Arthropoda > Symphyla > Scolopendrellidae > Symphylella > Symphylella vulgaris. The sequence continues at coordinate 2,843 of JAQGBM010001302.1, read as the reverse complement.
TCTGTCGGGATTTTGGATTGGCGGGATTTTGGGTTGTCAGGATTCTGTGTGATGGGGTGTCGGGATTCTGGGGTAAACCCGAAAGTTTTAGCTTTTCGGTTTTTGGAAAATTTGCTTTATGGAAACCATCACTTATTATCGATTTATTCGTTTTTTTTTTTATTATATTTTTTACAACTCACTTTTCACTTAATTTTCAGATGTTTTATTAATTTTCTGATGTTTTTTATGTTAATTTTAAAACCGTGGCTTTGGTTAACCGATCCAGCACATCTGAGTCTGTGAATTTGACCTATTTATGACTCTGCACCATATAAACTTTAGCATACCTAACAGTAGTATAATAATCCTGAAAGGAATTCTGGGTTTCTGTTTTGAACAATTTGATTATCTTTGAAAGAAGCAGAAGAGAACAAACTAAAATTAGCCAAGACAAACATCTGCAAAAAACAATGGAGAAGAAACCTAATTTTTATGCAGCCGATGACTAATGTAGGTATAATTGAATATCAAAGAAAAACACTGTTTATTTGTTTAACCATAATAAAAAAAAACTCTGTAGTTTGTCATTGTGTATAGTTAAAATGGATATCTGGTCAACGTCAGTTCTTCTTATTGAGAATATCTACAGGAGGGGAGCTTCACGGAAATGCGCTTTCAACCAAGGTTAAAAATAAAACACGTGTCTCGGGAAGGTGTATATCTAATATCTATGCTACGATAACACCCGAAAAATATGGAAGTCAGTGCTGATGACTCCTTTAATTCTCTTGAAATGTGGGGTAACGCAATTATTTCCTTAGAAAAATCGGGTTGGGCAATAAGAATGCTGTGTGACGCCCGAATATGACGGATCAAAACTTCTTTTTTCTCCTTGTAATTTGAGATAAGTAACTTAATACGGTACCGTATAATAATTAAACAAAAGACTACATTCAGAGAATCAGAATTTCAGACAGTAGGCTATTGCCTTTAACTAAGGGGATGACTACCTCGTAAGATTCGTACTATTGGTTTTCTTAATTTTTATTATAGACAATTTCGCCAGTGAGCTTAAACAAGTTACGAATGCGCATATCTATCTGCACATCATCATCATTGTTTCCGGTTTTCCTCTATGGCGGTTTAAGCCATGACCGGAAGTTATTATGATGAGATGTATTCCGCTACCAGATTGGTATAAACCCCGGCAAAATCGTCTATACCGTACTTAAACGACAAACAATATTAAAAACAAATAACTTAGGTCCCGTATTCATACACTGTTACTAATTTACGAAGGATTTGTAATTTTAAAACTTAGTATTTGCAGGAATGTTGACCAAAGACTATAATTGGTTCACATTCCTGCAAATAAAATACATTTTAAAATTATAAATACTTCGTGAATTTGTAACGATTGTGTGTATGAATATACGAGACCTTATTTGTTTTTAATTTTATTTGTTGTCGTTTAAGTAATGAAAATGAAGAAAAACCAATAGTACGAATCGTACGAAATTAATGAAGACATTTTATTACCTCGGTATAACTTTAATTTTAAAATAATCAATGTTTCGAAAAATATTAACTTCAATAATATAACCATAATTTTATCAATAAGTTATACCAAGTTATACTATAGTAGCTGTTTTTTGAAAATCGGATAAATATGAATGGAATTATTCAGGTTTTATTAAGCGTCAAAGGCAGCCATCTTGTATGTCCGCCATCTTGGATCCGCATCGAAAATTTTTTGGAGCTGCGGAAAAATTCGCGTTAAATAGTCCTAAGAAGAAGTGTACCAAGTTATTTGCTTGTATCATAAGAGGAGCTATTATTTAATATATGCCACTTTTTTTACAGATATCCAGACGAACCGCTGCAACTAATTCCAGTTAAATCTCGGTCGATAACGAGAAAAATATTTATTTTTAAAAAGTAGAACCGAAATAAGCTAAAGTCTATGGTAAGTGAGTAATGGGAAGAAGAATTAAAATTTAACCGTTATCGATCGAGATTTAACTTGTAAGTAAACATGAATAATTCAATGTCCATAGCACTTTAAGCCCATCTAAAAAGCTTTGAAAAATTGAAATCGGTCAGATGGTTACTGAGATATCGATTTTAATAGTAGCCTACATATTGCGTTGTAAAACCTCAACTCTTCAATATGGCACCGAAAATGTAAGAAAATCAAAATTTTTCGTAGAATAGGATTAAAAGCTGGCACCATTAATTTTCTTAAGAGCTTTGAAAAATCGAAATCGGTCAGTTACAGAGATAGGTATCGATTTTCACAGTTTCAGCCATTTTCCAAAATGGCGGAAAATATTAGAATTTCGATACCGTATTTTTCCTAAAAGGATATTTAAAACTGGCATCATTAGTCGAAATCGGTAAAATTGTTACGGTACTGAGATATCGATATTTTTGTTCAATACTCCATTTTCCAATATAGCGCCGAAAATGTAAAACTTTTTCATAGAATAAGATTTTTAGCTGACACCACTATTTTTCTAAAATACACTTGTACTTTGAAAATTTGAAATCGGTGAAATAGTTACTGAGATATCGATTTTCACAGTTTCAGCCATTTTACAATATGGCGTCGAAAATGTAAGAATATAAACAATTTTCAGAGAATAAGATTATTTTTCTAAAAAACTTTGAAAATTTGAAATCGGTCAAATGGTACCGTAACTGAGATATCGATTCTTTTGTAAATCCGCCATTTTCCAAGATGGCGTCTAAAAACCCTTGGTCGCCCGATTTTTCCGAAAAAGTAGACCGGTCCCTGCATAACATATCCAAAATTCAGCTTCCTACGACTACAGGAAGTGCCCGAAATCGAATTTATAAAA
>JAQGBM010001301.1:0-10944 GCA_034698405.1 Symphylella vulgaris | reverse complement strand
ACCATTAGGTTCAGTGGTTATTATTCATTTTTATGAATTGGGGGGAGGGGGAAGAAGGGATGAAATTGAATAACGATATAAGATCATTCATAAATCAAAGATGAAGAGAGGGTTTAAAAAATACTGTCTGTCAAGTTACACGAGACCGCCAAATAAGAAACTTAGCCTTATAGGTCCCTCCATCTAACTTCGGGAGACCGGGGAGAGCAAGGTGGTTTTATAGGCTTGGGCAATTAGGGCCAAACTGATCTGTAGTAAAAGGGTAAATGATTTTAAAAAATTGCTTTCAAATAACCATACAAACCTCTGTCCTACAGTATATACATTAAAGAGCGTATTTTAGGAAGAATTAATGATGAGGATGTGCAATTCGTGTAAGAAATACCTGCTATGACATAGGCAGTGGCGGATTTAGAGGGGGCGGCCTCCAAAATAAAGTTACCTTTTCATTTCGCTATGTACTGTACACTGTACAGTAGTGTACATAAGCAAAATTTTAACGAGGCGAGAAAATGTGCTAGCGCTAGTAGTGCTAGTGCAGAAGTATAATTTATGATTTCAGGCACTTCCCGTTGTCGTAAAAAGCTGAAAAGATATGTTACGCAGGGACCGGTCTAGGTTTTTGGAAAAAATCGGTCGACCGAAAATTCAAGACACTATCTTGGAAAATGCCAAAATGGCGGATTAACAAAAATTTGAAATCGGTTAAATGGTTGCTAAGTTTTTTAGAAAACCAATGATGGAGTACGTTTTTTAGAAAACCAATGAGTTTTTTAGAAAACCAATGATGGAATAATGGAGTTTTTAAGAAAAATTTCGATATCTCGGGAACCGATTTCGATTTTTCAAAGCTCTTAGTAAACTAATTGTGCCAGCTACAAAAAAATTTGATATTCTTACATTTTCGGCGCCATATTGGAAAATGGAGGTTTTACAACGCAATATCTACAATTAAAATCGATATCTCCGTAACCACTTGACTGATTACGATTTTTCATAGCTCTTTAGAAATCTAATGATGCCAGCAGCAAATATTATTCGATGGATATTTTGAAATTATTTCATTTTCGGCGCCATATTGAAAAATGGAGGTTTTACAACAAAAAATCGATATTTCAGTATTTATTTGACCGATTTCGTTTTTTATAGCTCTTTAGAAGAATGATGCCAGCTGCAAATCTCTCACGAAAAATTTCGGAAATTACATTTTCGCCATCTTGTTAAATGGCGGCTTCACAACAAAACCCTATATCTCAGAAACAACAGAGGAGCTATTATGGAGGAGCAGCCAATTTAAGATTTTAATCGATTTCGGGCACTTCCTGTATAGTAGTCGTAGGAAGCTAAAATTTGGATATGTTATGCAGGTACCGGTCTATACTGGACGAAGATTAAAGATAGCGGAATTTTTGTCGTGTTTATTCGTCAATCATCCTAACGGTCGCAGTAAAGAGGCCTTTAATCCATTTCGTACATTCGGACTTCTTCTTGTATTAGCCTACTATAGCTATAAGAACTAACTTAACCTTTGGTTTTATTTTTTTTAAAGCACCAAATGCAGTAGGCTATTTTGCATTGCGAAATTTGCCACACTGCTTCTTGGACTTGTTTTACTCTTCGTATGGTTCATTTGTGTATTTACAGATTCAAACGTCCATCATGGCAACCGAAGTGACTGAGATATGGACGTGGGATCATGACCATTGCCTTTCCATTGTAGGATACACAGAACTATCACACCGAGATCTAACATAAGGCTACATTTACTAAATTTACTTCTAGAAAAAATTATGGTCCCAGATTGGTAGCCTATAGAAGTATAGAGCGGATTTCATTCGTTTATTTGTAGTTTGTGTAGCCTAGGTATATACTTTAGTAAATTAGTTAATTTATTTGTATCGCGGTGCTGTAATTATTATAATGGTGTGGTATTTTAGGAAAAAACTATACCTTGTTGGGTAAAAAATAATGTTAAGATATGTTAATTATGCTATCCTAATTAACAACTCTTAGTATAGAAAAACTTGAAGAGCTTTGGTATCTTATACATGTTTTGTACTTGGAATTTTTTCACTTAACACAACATGCCGTATAATAAATAAACTTTGGATGGATCGAAGTTGTTATGCATATTTCATGCACATTAATTAAAGCATCATGTAACTTATCTATAAATAGATACGTTGCTGCATGTATTTTCACCTTAAAGATTATATTATACACAATGCTTCTCTGTGCTGCAGCTCTGTACATGCTGTATATGAGTGTATCTCAACACAGCATAATACCCTTCTTGAATAGGAATCATATACCGGTATGCAAGCTGATACCCTGCTGTCATCACTTTCAATCAGATGCATAATCTAGTTCTAAGCCATGATACAGGAACATTGATTACATTCGCGGTATACGGTACTACACTACTACACCTTTTAAGTAAAACTGGTTCTCAGACAGCATTAATGCAATTGTAAATATAGAGCTTAAAACTCTTAACGTGGATGGGAGATGCATAAATAAAAACTTCAGATCCATACTCCTTATTCGAGGCGAGATTAAAATAGTTGCAAAGAGGCATACCGGTAATGGTTATAAACCAACGTAGGTACCGGTAAATAGAACGTTCACATCTACGATGTATTGTCGAATTGCATAAGGAAATTAGGTAATTTCGTACTCCGTATAATTCATGGGGTGCTGAATTTTCTACCCCCCATAGTCTTATTTTATACCTCGGAAAGAAAATTTTCATACTATTATTCTAAGTTTGCCTATAATAATACTAGTTAGGAAAAGTATGAGTTTAGATTTGGGATTTTGGGTATAACAAGGGGAAGGGGTAGACCAAAACAGTGTTGGGATCTGGTAATTAGAAAAGATAAAATTATGAGGAATTGTGCGGTGGATACATTGCTAAAGATATAGAAACTAGAAAGACATGGAGAGATAGAACTCGCACGGCCGACCCCATCAGTAAGGAATAAGGTCCTGATAATGATGAAGTTTGCCTATATTATACTGAGCTCAATCATCGTAATATTATATGTTTTCCATATTATTTTCGTTTTTTATTTCGAGGAGTTGTTGTAAGATTACATTTTGGTTAGATAAGGATGGGTCAAAGAGGATGGAGGAGAGGGAAAAAAATTTAGCGACAAAAGAAGTTGATGTTAATAACGTTACGAAACACGTGTCACGTTGGCCGACATGAAGAATCTGTAATTGCTATACATGCAGCTATAGGGCAGAGCAGCTATAAGGTGCAGATCTAATAAAAAGGATAAAAAACCTACTTCCCTCCAAGCATTAAATGACAAGAAGTGCTGTGTCAAACGAACATATTCCCATTACGTTGACCCTAAACAGTCAATCCATCATTGCCATGTTCAAGTCCTCGCTATATAAGTCCCTATCATGTTCCCCTTCGCGTCACAAAGAGATACCACCGTGATCACGTATAGAGACTTTGCTGATTCAATTAAGTGTCATTTGAATCAGACGCCAAATATATTATCATATCAGGCTGCCTTAAGACAATCGCACCAGTACTTTTTCAAACTTAAATTTTAATTGAGATATTAGCATGTCAAAGGATATGAAGCAGCTACCTCGAGGAGTTTCTTCATGACTCCATCAAATAGCACGAATAACTTTTCTCATCATGGGAAAATTTTAATAAATTAACACAGGATAAAAATATTCAATTTCAAAATGAGGATTCTCTTCTGCAACATTGAGCTTGCAGTCCAATGAATGATGATAAATTAAACGGTATAGGCAACACCAAACGAGTGCGAAATATCAGAATATGAAAAATCAGCCCAACCAAGTAGACCTATATGATATTGAGAGAAGATGAATATCTGTTCAAATAAATTACCGAAGAAGGCATTCAAATATATAAATACTGTACTATTATGATTTTCTTATTTTTTACTACATTAGATAACGTTAACTAACTTAACTCGTAAGTTATAATAATATCGATCCTCATTGACGACCTGAGGCTTTAATTATACTCCATACTAGGGGCCTATAGGCCTATAGATTCGAGAGCGAACTATCTATTTTAGTTAACATAGGCATTCCGAAACTTTGTAGCATGATATACGATTATGCTATGGAATATTATTCCAGCTATATAGACTAAAAATGTATAATGTAAAATGTAACGACGTGATGTTTTGTTTACAGCTGAGTATGGTTATGTTAATTTTACAAATAATTTGCGTATTGTTTGTTTTTCTTTTAAATAAACCATGCGTGTGTATTATACTTACTTTTTATATTGATCTCGACTGTCGAGTTCATATACGGTATACAACGCGGTGATCACACAGTTTCCATTCCACCCACTCCTTTTTCATGCATAATGCATAATCTTACCTGTAACATACAACAAAACAGAGAAATGTTAAAGATCGTGTCTTCACATTAGAATAAAACATATTACAACTCGGGAATGCTACATTATTAATACATATGTAAAAATAGGGGGATGTGCTATTTCCAGTTTATTTCGTATGCATGCAGTTTGAACCTTTTTTTCAACTTGCTAACAATAGATTAAGAATAATATCATATAGTTCCTAGAGATGTTTCTTGCTATATGGATAATACTATTTCCGGATGATAATTCAGTCTGCAGCATTGTAATTACAAAAAATAAGAACTTATATCATAAATTTTCTTGCTATTGTATAGAAATTATAATAACTAGAATATAGGGTTAAAGATCTAAGCATTTTAATTAACTTGTTAATTTTGTATAATGCAGTGGAAGACAAGTTTACATAAGTCGGCCATTATTATATAAGCTCAACAATCAACATCCCAATTGGATGGTGAGTTACTGGGCCAATTTTGCTTCATAGGATATTCCCATAATCCTTTTGGGGAATTTTGAAATACCAGAGCAAATTGGGTTGCGCAGGGCGTTTTCCATTGATCGTATTTGTGCAACTATGTGAAATATACTCTGGTGGTAATATACCGTATACTCTGACCAATTAAATTATGAAAAAAATATAAAAAAAGTTAATGAAAATCGGTTGAGCATTTATCGCGCATAGTTGCACAAATACGAAAACGTTTGATTTTGGCTATTTTGCTCACCAGCCTCGTCCCAGTAGAAATTTCCAAGAAATGTTATCAAATTTAGTGCCCTTATAGCATGTTCAGAATACTTATACACTATATGAGTTTATATTTTATAGCCAAGGGTTAACCTAGTTTTTACGTTACATCCAAAACACATTTGAAGGGTAGAGACTAACTTAGTCCTAAAGAATAATTTTCTTGGACAAAAATATCATAAACACTTCACAAGTCGTACGATTCTTATCCATTAAATTCCATTCCAATAAAAATAAGATTGTCTTACAGAAACACATTTTCAGGAGGAAGACACAATGTCCCATAAATATCAACCGTATATACATTTCTATTCTCGTTTGTCAACAACTATTAGAGTTTTCGCTTAAATGACATCTACTCTAAATGACACAAAACAGTTATCCGACCGCAGAACAACATTGGATGCGCGTATAATAGCCTCTATCCAAAATTACCAAGCATCTCGTGGCATTTACGACCCTTTTCCTTTAATAATACTGATGCAAACTGTTCGCCACAGGCCTACATGTTTGTCCCTTCATCTTAAAACACAAGTTATCCATCACGATTCTAACGGAGCGCAGAGATGGGCACAATATAATGCGCCACTGTCATTTTCCCAGTTTGTTAACTTTCCACATAACAGTCATGCCGCCATGATATAGCCTTAACTTATTATATATAGTAGCCATCAAGCTACCGCATAAAATATGACTAATTTGACTATAACCTATTATATAGCAAGCAAATTTCACTAACTTATTCAAGTATTCAACTCATCTTAATAGTCACTACGGAGTATATTATAAGTATATAATGCGAGGTGAGGATATTAATTAGTGTTTTTACAATCACATTCAGTTTGCCCTGAGCTTCTGAGAATATAGCTTATGTTCATCGCTCATCAGATAACTAATTCAATCATTCAATCAGGTGCATCAGTACAAGTCTGCAAGAAGACTAAAAAAATAGGTACGGTTCTTTTATAGTTGCTGAAATATCGGAGTAGTCAAGTTTATGTACAGAAGTATATAGCCTACTCTTTACATAAATTGGCCTTTCAGCAATTTAAAACATTCTCTACAGGAATTTTCATCCTATGTAACCTCAATCTGAGTTTAGGATAACTTACATCAATCTAAGTTATATATGAATGACGATAAACAATCCATAACAATTTTTAGCAAAAAATAAAATAATAATCGCATAAATAAGTTATTGATCACCAATCACCATTGCAGTTTATATCGATGTTCATTCTAATAAAGTCGATATAAATGCTCAGCCAAAGACACGCGATGAGAACCGTAAAAATACGAAATTTACGTTCCTATTGAAATATGTATTCCTCCTCGGTTATATGAGCTATAAGATTTATTGTTCATTTTGTTTCGTCTTCTTCAAAAGAATCTCTTAATAGCAATGAGTTGATATTATAACATTGTTCACAAATGATCTGTCAAAACGAAGTGCGTGTAAAATAATGGTGATTTATAAGGCATGTAAACATATCATATAGCATACAACCCAATAATAAATTAAACTGTCCAACATATAAAAAAACAATGTAAACCCATTTAGTAGTTAAAATAAACAGAACCTACGCGCCGTTTTTGCGTAGGTCCCGCCCACAGGTCTATATGCTCTGGGTGGTCAAAACAAGGCAATTCAGGGTGGACACTTTGAAATGGGTACTTAATCATGTTAAACGTTGCAAGGTTAGGTTCTGTAAGTTTTGTAATATTAATGAATGAAGATGAGTTAGTTTTTCTTGGAAGAACACTGTTAGTCTATTAACAACATCCTGACAAATCTAAAGGTATATGTCGACCATTTAACGAGCAATCAGTAAAGCTTAATTTTCTGCAACCAGCTACAAATTGCATCAATGAATTAATAATAGCTTAGTGATTTTAAAGCCGACCAATGCATATTTAAGTAGACGCAGAGTAATGGGATCATGCTCATAATCAAATTAATCACTTAGTTGTTATTAGGTCCGCTAGCCTAAAGGGTGGAGCTACTATAGCTTCAACATATGCTTCAGTCCATAGAGTCGCATGAGCTGTATAAGGATCTCCACAGACTATAGGCAAGTATATATAATGCAGTCTAAAAGTATATTATAACACATTCCTCTATTCTTTAGATCCATAGGAGAACGTCACTAATGATAAATGATCTATCTACATCAAGCTCCTCCATCATATTGAGCCAATTCTATTTAGCCTAAGCGAGATCCTTAGACTATACACTATACAGACCATTATCATTGCATACTTTATCAAAGATTTTTATCACAAGAATGCAGAGGAGTCCTATAATTTACTGTATGTACTTGATTAAATGTATATACAGCACAGCAGTATATTAAAAGCTCAACTGAATTCCCTATTCTTCAACATGAAATGAGAATAAGAAAAACGAACAAAATGCCGCGGAGTCCGCAGGGTAACAAAATGGAGTGAAATAGCAATCTATACCGGTACACTCTTTTACAGCAGCAGGCACCATAAGGGATTCTCCTCCCCAATTCGGAAGTGCTGGGGTTCTGAAGAAGTGAAACAGCAAAAATGGTTCGTAATGGATTTGCATTCGGCCTGTTCAGTAGGCTATACCAGCATTATATATCTTATAGTTCGGATATGATGAAAAAATGGAGGAGTATATGATATGGTATATGTTTTTAATGTTACAGATTATAGGGTTTATTATTATAAATAAGAGAAACTGAACAGTAATGCATTTTTATGACAGCCTATGGGCAAGTATAATTGATGGAATAACGTCCAATACGTTCTAAAGTAGCCTACATAAGGATGGTTTTGTTGGTTAGATTTTTTAAAGTCCATGACTCGATGACGGAGATAAAAATTTAAACTTTTAGTTTATAATTATTATTAATTAATTTCGACGGGGCGAAAATCTGCACACATGAACATTATTATGTTTTTATGTGTTGCAGACTTTCACTGTTTGCCTGATCAAGAGAATACAATTACAGGTGATCTCGGTTTAAACTCTCGTCTGAAAGAACTACTCACCCAGAAATTTTCACAATCATCAGCCCTGATTTGAACCCTAAAGGTTTGGTTCAGAGCTCGGAGGCAAGTCACATGGTGCTGATAAGAATGGGGATGGGACCCAAAAACTACGCCCAACAGAGTATAGCAGAAATTCGTGAATGAGCATCTCTCTGTTCAGACTGTTTGTTTATCCTTTTGAAAAAGATAAACACACAGGTTTAGCAGTTTTGGGGGATTACATTATTTTCTAACCCAACTTGTCAACTCACCCATCTCCCAAATAACACACATGGCACATATGGCTCGATTAGATCATACTAGCACGTTAGCCATGAATTCCAAGATTTTTTACGAACACGCAGCAGGCAGCATATCAAGTGCATTATCATAATAGCTAACAAATAGTTGCAGGTTATTTACATTTTATGTCAAACTGTTGAACGTCCCGGAATGCAAACCAGTATACAGTACCATGAGCCACCACAGCGAAAACTTTCCTCGGTATTCAGCGAGCAAACTGCTCGTCAACATGGTTTTGGATCTTCTCTTTGTTTGTCTCAGATTACCCATAGCAGACTTTTTGAACTTATGCCAAAAAACTCTGACGTAAGACGTAATACCGGAAAAGACTTTCCCGCGTTATATAATATCTCGGAATAAAATGATGAATGATATTCACATTAAAAAACAATGGGTTCAAGTTGTACGTGAATAATCGGGTTGATAAAATCGTTGTTTTTCTCTGTTAAGATTCTGATTACACGGTATATATACGGATATCCTTTTGTTTACATTGTGTGGTACTTTACAAGTCACCCAGAGTTCTTGTGCTTCAGCAGCATGTTTGAAAAGATTCATTAGCACTCATTGTCAGAAAGTATGTAAGACAACAGAACTGATGAGCAATCCACTTATTCTAATGATCCCCAGCAGTTATAGAGAATGTATAAAAGTTAGGATGGCAAGGCAGGCTATGGGCTATTGGCCAAATACATGAATTAGCCCGATTTAAACAACAATAATATAATGGTCTATACGGAGTATACGAGTATTTGACTTTTTGTTTTTCTTATATGCTTACCTGCATGAAATCTATAGCATATTGGGCCAAATTCATGAAACTTTTAAGCCAAAAATAATACAGCAATACAAATACACCGCAACTTAGCTCAATTTTTGGCTTAAAAGTTTCATGAATATATTATCGTTACTCGTTAGCTTAGTTAGCCTAACCTAATCTGGTTTCGTTATATACGATCAAAACACGGTGATGATGCAATTAAATCCACAACTTTTATTCGTATAATACTGTATAATACTGTATAATATATGTTAGTCCCGTTACTACCGGTGCGGTACACGTATTATACGAATTTACACACAGCACCATCCATGCAGCAGTTCCTATATATTTATGGAGCCAAAAATTTTATTTCATTTTGCTTTCCAACTGGAGCTCTATACGTGTGCAAACACACACACACACCAATAACAACTGATTATTTTTACGGGAAAAAGCACTGGGGACTCGGTGTACATTCATAGGATAATAATACCGTACACTGGAACCCCCTTTAAAGATATTATATATAGCTCTTGAAATGAACATAAGTCCGTATATATATCGCATAATGCTGTTCTTCATGGTACAACTGGGAGATTTCTGTTATACGAGTATAGTCTAACGAAGAAGATTGCCAAGAAAATTATTATCATTATAAAATACATCAGGAAACGTGCATATAATAATATAGCTTCGTAATATTATTCACACAACCAAATGTATAACAAAACTATAAGACTCTTCTCTAATATGCTAAGTATAAGATTAAATCTTCAAAAAACTTTCGGTTTCTTTAATTGCGATATCTTTTTTATACCTTGTATATAAATATTATGTTATATATATACAGAATTATAAAATGAAAATTCAATTACGGTATAGTTCTTATAAGCAATAATATCGAACTAATACTCAAGTTATAATTAAGGACACACCCATTTGTATTATTTATTTTTCTTTTATTTAATGTCGTATGACTCGATCCTCTATGTTAACCTATTTTTGCTACCAAGGCTAAACTCCGACGACAAAAGAGGAATATTGAATGTGTTTGTTTGCTGTGTCATTCCATTCCACTGACTCGTACAAGTATGCGTCGCTCTATATAGAAATTTTCTTATCCTGAAATTCCAATTGACCTCAACTGGGGATTTGAACCCATCACACTTGGTAGAACCCCTCACACGATGTCGATGGTACAATACCATCGCACACTTGACAAGACCATCACAGAACAACTAAATTTTTAAATTCTGAATGACATAGGCTATACTGTATAGTCTAGTTAAAATTTAAAAATATTTTGTCACTTTATAATAATTTTACTTGAAATCAGTTTTTACTCTCCGTACCATTTTCCCTCTCTTTAATTCGGAATTTCGAAGATGGCTATTGTGAGATCCCTGACGTATAAGAGAAATACTATACCTATACGGATAGGTATAATTGGAAATATTATATTAAAGAGGGGAAAAGAATATAAGGAGTAGGTATATAAGCTAACATCAATTAAAGTATACAAGAAAGTTTGTTGTTTCTTAAAAGTTTAGTCTTTAATGTTGTAACAGCAGCAGAAAAAAAAATCCAATGCTTTTATTTTCCCAATTCGTCAGGCTTTTTGATTTACAGTATACTCTAAAAGTATTTTGTAGCAATGTTTCTTTTTCTCAAAAACTACAAAATAAACTTTACCGTAACGTCAAAATACGTGTTGTTCCTGGATCTCTGCCCAGAATCTAT
>JAQGBM010001300.1:0-10945 GCA_034698405.1 Symphylella vulgaris | reverse complement strand
TCTTAGTAAATTATACTCGTACTAGGGGTTTTTCTCAGTGTGAAGGAGCGCGTTTGAGTGGTTTTTTTTCAAATTCTTGAACTCGAGTGCTCCTTTCACACTGAGAAAACCCCTAGTACTCGTGCAATTGCTATTGAAAATTCGTCCAGTCAATTTCTATTGAGGTTTTTCATATTATGCTGATGAGGGCTTAGAATTTGAAAGCACAATTCCGCTTAACACTAGACAGGGTCATAAAAACAAGCAAAAAAACAAAAAAACTATGTTTGATGCCTGCTTTATTCATTGTTGCTATAAGGTTGGTTTTTATGGCCCTGTCTAGCTGTGCTGAGGGATAGTGGCTTAGTAAGCTAACACAATTCAAATTATTGGTATATGAAAAACCTCTATAGCTATAGCTAAAATGAAGTAATTTGTCCAAATTTTGCTTAAAATTTTGAATTGGCCGCTTGGTTTTACAACCGATGATTCGCTGCAAGAAAAACGCGTTGGAAATGATTGGTTAGAAAAATAAACAAACGAAACGCTGGACCGTCATTTCTGGGGTTTGGAGTATCACTCCCGTATAATTTTTGGAAAATTTGGACCGCCGGAGGCGAAATTCTTTTGGAAATCAAGTCATTTAATGTTGAAAATTTTTCTAAAACTTTAGTGAATTTTTCGCATTAATTCTGTCTCTAGTTCGAGGACCCCTGGAGGAGGCGATTGACATACACTTTCGATGGCCCTTATACCGCTATAGTGATTATTATAGGAATAGAACATAAGTTAATGCCATTTATTTCCTCGTTATATTTCTGTCAAAATACTTTAACTTTATACTTTCGTATCCATTTGAAATAACACTTCTGCGACTGTCAATACGGCTACATAATAAATTATAACAAATTGTCATTTTTTAAAAACCTTTCTTTTTGTGTCCACACACTAAGAAATATTAGCACCTATAAAGGTGTTTACACCCTTTTTACACCCTTTTTTTATGCAAAAAGTTTAACTACACGTTATTTATACACCTTTAAAGGTGCAATAAAAGGAGTAACTGAAGGAACACCTAAAAGGGTGTGTTTTTCCCTAGTTTTACACCTTATACCGTGTTAAATTAGCTCTTCACACCTTTTTGAATTTTTCACACGTTTTTGAATTTTACACCTTAAAGGGAGTTAATGTTATACTTTAATATTATAGCTTAAATAATTAGGCTATAGGTGAGCAACTTAGCATAACAGTTTATAACAAACGTTAAATCGTACCGATAATTTTTTTCTAGACATCTCGATTTTGTTGTCAAGTTATTGCTAGCATCATGCAGCACCTCAAATTTACAGCATGGTCGGACCTAGTATAATGTCCAAACGAACTCGCTGCCTGCCAAATTATTTCCTATATCTATACTGTAAATTGAGATGATAACTAACAGGACAGCCAAATATCGTTATAAAAAATTTCATATTTTCCCCATGAGAATTAATCTACACAAGGGACTGAGTCCCACTTATTTTGTCATAAAAAATCTCAGGACACGTCTGATGTATTTTACAAACATAAGTTATTATAATTATACAACGTAGCCAGACCAAGTAGAAGTAAATTTTTTCCTTTTATTACCGGTATGGTATTCTTATTTTAAGTTCAAAGATAATTCTTAACACAACAAACAATAATATATCAGTTTTGTCAAAATTTTATATTTCATAAAACTGCACAAAATAAACTGTAAATAAAATGGTAACAAAACGTTTACAGTTTACAGTACAATAATTAAAATTCTAATAATTTATTCTTGGTGAAATGAAGAGTTTTAAAATATCATTATTCCACAAGGTCCTTTTCCACCTCATCAAAAACCTTATATTTCATATTTACGAGAAACATTCCCCGTACCTCGTACAGCGCATGAGAATGAAAATCTACGAGTTTGTGAGATGGAGTTGCAAGACAGGGTCCTTTATCAACCGCGTAAGCATGAAAATGTCTATTAAAGTAACATGCATTCCATATTGGCCCATACAGAATATAATTATCTCCAACTATTACAATGTTTGAAACTTGTATAAAATTTGGCATCTCATTTTCGAAATTTAACAAGTAAACTCCACCCTTCCGATACTCAATACAATCAATTTTAACAGAGCTGACAGTAGAAATAATTTCCGAAAGTTCATGGCCAACCAGTTGTTCCACCTTTTCTACGATGTCATCTTCAAATTGGGCTTTATTTTGGTCATTATAACCAGTTGTAATCGGTGGTAGTTCTAACAAACTGTCTGAAGCCAGTTCACTTGCTAACAAGTATTGGTTCCTATCAGATAAAGTTTTTGTGATATTTTTGAAGCACTGAACTCGTTTTGCAACCTTCTTGAAATATTGGTGTTCACCTTCAAAACGCATACACCACTGACAGACTAATGGCCCAAACATTCTCATAAGCCTAGGATAATGGACAATGTAATGGAATTTTGCGGTCATAACAAATTCTGGAAATACCTTTTTTACTAGGTCAAGGAATTCAAATATTAAGTCCTGTAAGTATGATATGTACGATCTTGGGATATTGGGAGCAAGAAAGGTATCAGCAATATCTCGCAAAGCTAAGTAAACTTCCCAAATTTCATTTCCTTCATCTACAAATTCACCTACAAAAACTGCTAATAAACGCATCAAACACCATTTTTGTGATGCTGAACCCGTCAAAGAAGTCTCTCCAGAAATCATAGACCTTTTGATTTCTGCTGGCTTGTCAACACGATCACATTTATCATATTGAAATGCAGCCATTTTTGCTGTTAGATATTCAAATGTGAATAATTTGTTTTTTATTAATTCCTTCAAAACCAATTTTATCACAGCAGGAATAATCCCCTCCAAAAGGTCATGCATTACGTCACAAGACAGGCATTTTGTAACGTCAAAGTCTTCTAAGGCATTTAAAACACAGTCGCCTTTGACGCCGTAGGTTCCTGCTAACCCAGGATTAGAATATACGTTAGCAACATGAATTTGATGCATTTGCTTGTTTCTCAGCTGAAACTCGTCTTCTGTGAGGGCATGTTGTATGTCATCCTTTGTTGCCATGCAGAATCGACAGATTCTGTCAATTGAAAAGTTTTGTTGGAATCCTCCGATATGATGGTTCCCTAAATTATCTCCTGCGTGCATAACAACAATCACTCTTCGCCATTGTCCACATACAGTAATACCATCTACTTCAAGGTGCTTGAGGTCTTTCATAAGAGGTTCAAATATTTTTTCAAACCCATATTCGTCTATGTACACATCTTTGACCAACATGGCCAGTAAATGCTTGAAAGTTTAGACCTGTGCTTTCGGTGCAAGTTTAAAACTGAAAAGTACACTCCTAACAGCTTGTGTAAACCCCGTTTTGCGCCAATAGGGTTACAAACCTCAAATTCGTCACTGTACAGTTGAAGAAAAATAGGGGGCAAATCATCCTGTGCATACTTTTTCATTAGAGATTTTATATAGTCACCATCAGCTACGTCGTTTAACTCAAGGTCACTGGAAATAAAGGGTTTATTTATCTCCTGCCAAACGTCTTCATGAGCCAAATAAGCCATCAGCAAAGGTAATACAGGAATATAATGATAGGCAAGTTTTTTGTTTTGCGGTGCCGGTGAGTACCCTAAAATTTTCTCCAAAGGTAGAATAACTGGAAAGTTAGCTTGCCAATACTGTTCCCTGTTGTATCTAGTTGTCAGACATTTAAAATCTGACCTAGAAGTACCTTTCTCATTCACTGTTTGCCTTAACTGGTCGAGATTAATTGGTCCACGATAGCCCTTTTCCTGTAAAAGATTGTTCATATTAACTGCTGCCTCTTCATTAACTTGTTCTATAAGGAACTGGATGTCACTAGCTAAATCATTTAATCCTTCATCAGGAATATGATAATTTTCCTTAAACTTTAGAAAAAGTAATGATAGGCTGTGGATTACACGGTCACTATCAGACGCTGGATCATCATCATCATGTTGTTCGGGTTCCAAATTCTGGTCTTCTGTGTCATCATCAGCTGGCTGGGGTATTGGTTGCTGAGGTCTTTTATCTGTCATTAAATGACGATGCTTATTATACAAATGTTTTCTGTAGTTTTCCATGTTTCGGAACAGTTTTAAAGGATTAGGGCAATCAAGCAAACCACATTTCAGAGCAAAATGTTTCTTCCTTGCGTGTTCAGTTCTAATGTGTAGAAAGTACTTGCCAAATCTTTTAAATTCATCTCCACATAAAGTACATGCATACAATCTATTCATGGTGAGAAACGGTATTATAAGCTTTTGTTTAAAAACAAAAACATAAGGCACGAATCATTTCCTGAGTAGGCCTGCCGTAGGCCAGGCCTTGGAGTCTTGGACTCTAAACGCCACTTTATAAGTATCTTAATTATTTTCTTCTTATTTATTCCCAATCTAAAATAGGCCAAAATGCACTAGGATTACTAAGCCTGTGTGATTGATTCAAAATTGCTAATATTTCGATAAATCTACTGATGTGGAACAAAAACAAAATAAAATTTACCAAAGTTATAATATTTCACAGGGCGCAGCCATGTTTTTTTGTACTCACATGGAAGCGCCTTTCAATTTTTGTACTCACATGGAAGCGCCTTTATGATTTTTATTTCTATATAATATTTTTTTAATTAATCTAGATAATAATATAACTTATTACATTTCATATAATAATAAAACATTATTTTAAAAGTTATTTGCAAAACAATTTATCATACTTCAGAGATATTTTTACAGTTTAATTTAATTTTGATTTGCTACCACATCTCTAATTTCCGTAATTTTCCGATTTTTCATTTTTTCCCGCCCAGTGCCCGCGAATGAGAATGTGAAATACAGAAAGGACCGTTTCGTATCATTATTATTTATTAAACTTTAAGTTTGTGATTCTGTGAACATAAAAAGTTAAAATGAGTTTTAGCGTAGCTGTATCTTTCAAGGACGAAACATTTGGAGAGAGAGTTAAAATGTTGGATATTAAAGAAGTAAATCAGGACGCCAAGATCCCTGTCTCGGAGCTGAGAGTTTATCTCGACACATTTTGCTCTTCCAGGAATATTTTATTCAAGGAGACAAAACTTATGGTAAGTAAAACTAAGTTTGTCGATAAAAGTAGGCTAATATAGGGTAGTCCTAGGCCAGGTTTAGTAAAAAAACAAGAAAAACTTTTCGCTGAAAGCCTAAGCTTCTGGCTGCTGCCCACGAACCACGATGAGTTGGCAAAAATGTTTCCCGCCTAGCCTAGAGTCCCTGTACTCTAGCCTAGCCTAGGCCTGTTATAGACTTAATAGTAGCCTATTTTGATTGAGACGGACGAGTAAAACATATTTATTTACCATAAATTGTTGGTTGTTTATGTTTTTGAGATTTTGTGTATGGTATTAGCAAGAATCTATCCTTGGTATTAGCAAGAATCTATCCTTCGTATTAGGCGGCAATCCTTGGATCCTGGCACCGCATGGCAGACTATAGCCCTGCTATATCGCGGCGATTTGGGCGCTGGATTCCGACCAGCGAAGCTGGTCCATTTTTTATTTCATGTTTCTAACCTAACCTTATCCTGACTAACCCTGCGGGGCTGCATTCGCGATTTTACAGGCATTTTTTATCCCGTAAATAACAAAACAACGATAAAATTAAAATAACAAAGCAACGACGCTCCTACCGGTGCCAGGATACCCGTATTAGGCTATTGTACACACACTGGGGATTGGTGGTAGGCTACTTTGAGCAGATGTTGCCTTTTTAATAATCCTAGAAAGTTAATTAACTTTGAAAATGTGCAGCTTAGGACTAGGAGGGAAGGCAACAGTTCTATCGAAGGCTGGGGTTAGTTTGTGAGTGCCTGCCCTTGAGTGTAGCCTACTTGACTGTACACTTCGAAAAATCTAGCTCTGACTGAACTTATTGCCCACTTCATTAAATGTTTTCTGATTTTTTTTTTTACCTGGGCAAGTAAAAAGTTAAATTGTTTGAGTAAGTGATAGGAGTTTTAAATCTACTAATCTCTATTTCATGGACCCTTTCTTATGATTAAAATAGCTTCTGAAAGCACTTTTATTTTGAAAGGTGCTTTCAGAATCAAAACTTTATTCTCTCGAAAAATTTAATTTTAGGACTCTTTGCTGATTTTAGCTAGCCTACATTAGCCATTCATCTTCCAGAATAATACTGATTTTATTCTTGGGATGAATGTTGTGATTAGTCATAGAAAATTTACACGTATAAACAGCTGCTCTTTTAGTGTAATTTTTATATATGGCTAATCTAGCCTAGATCTGCTTGTACTAACGCAATATTTAATTAGAAGTGGAATAATAATCATTGATTTTTTTTTTTCAGATCTTTCACATTGGTTGTGGGATATTTGTTGATTTGGAGGATGACGCACAAGTTCCAAATATGTCTAGGATTTTTATCCAAGTACCGGTAGCTAATCATCCTGTTGCTGTTGATGAGGAAATGGAGGTGAATCATGAATCGGATAATTTCCATGCTAACGGACACTGGTATGGAATACATTTTTTACGTGTTATACTTTTATTTTTATTTATTATAGCCTAGTGCCATGTATTTGATTATTATTTTTTTCAGCTTTGTCATGACAGAAAATATACAAAACAGTTGCAAGCCTTCTTCACCTGGACCAGGATCACAGGCTGCACCATCTCTTACATTGCCTGCATTCTCGTCGGAGTTACATAGAGCTCTTACTCAGAAACAAGCCGTGAACAGGAAGTTGAGGGGCCAGGTTGTAAATGCGATTTATCAGGCTGCCAAGAGGAAGGGAATGTAAGTTTTTACAGTGTAATGGTAATACCGCCTGGTCCACAAGTTACGCAGCGGAGCCTAGGTGTTCTTCGCTGCTTAACTCAAGCAGGGTGTTAACAATTCACTTACAGTTCTTTAGTTATGATAAAACATCTCCAGAAATAATTATTTTATAAAAAAAAAGTGTATTTGTAACATCCTGCTTGAGTTAAGCAGCTAAGAACACCGTTCTTTCAAGGAAAATTCTTTGTAAAGCACATGCCTACTCAGCAATTTAGGAGGACTTTTGAGTGTAAGTGGCCATTAGGAATACGGGCCCTAGGCTCCGCTGCCTAACTAGCGGACAGGCGGTATATGCTAGCTAGTATTTTACAAATAAAAATGCTGTGTGTTATTTACAGTCTTGTACAAGTCTGTAGTTTCAGATTTCCATTGAAGATTTAATAATATTTCAATCAAAAATAATTTTTATTACTAAATTTTAAATACTTCATTTAAGATGTTGTATCAGATTTTTTTGGTATTAATATGACCTTATTTACTGTATATTATAGAACATATCCCTCCAGAGCCCAGTATACCGAAGTTGTATTAAAGCTAAACTGCCCAAATATCCTTGGAGTCGGCTGTTCAAGATGGACAATCTGCAATTGTAATGGTTTATTTATTTTTTTCCTACTCTTTACTTATAATCATAGAGACTACATATTTTAACATTGTATAATTTCAGGCTTCATGGAAGAGTGCTCTGTCTACTCGGTTTAAAAACGAACAATAAAAAAACTCCTTGACGCACAATCAATCTTAAATAAATGGTTAAATATAGAAATAACAAGATAGAAGGGAAAGGACATAAAAATAAAACTCTGTAATTAGCATAAGCCATAAGGTAAGTTGATCGGGTTTAATTTTTTTAGCTCAACCTTATAGTGTTAACTGTAAAGTTACTTACATTTTCAGGAAACGTTCTGTTGGTGTTAACAAATTCATCTTCTGGTTTTTTTGGTTTTGGAACTTCCTTCGTTTGCGATTGTGAATCGCCCTTCGTTTTCGGACCGAATTTTTGTTTGTTCTTCAAAACATCATCATTGTCAGTCAATTTTCTTCTTTTAAAAATCAACGGACATCGAAATAATACTCTGTATTATCCTTCTAACTATTCGGTAAGTTTGATCGGGTTTGATTTTTAGCTTCAACCTCTAGATTCTCACTTTAACGGTTATTTCAATATTTCTGAACTGTATACTTATAGATGGAAGAGGAACTTGGCGAAGATGCCTTCTCTGTTGAAAAACACAAAAAATGGATGAAAAAAGAGTTCTCAAAATCTGAAAGGTGCCGAAATCGAAGTTAGAATGGTAAAGACTTTCACAGATAGAAAGGGGAGCTACAAGCTGAATGGAATACAATCAACTTTGGAGGAATATCCGTTCATCAAAGAGGAAAAATATGTAAGGAATTGTTTCTCAATATTAATTTAAAGAGAATATTATTTTATTACAGTATTAGGGATGTGTAAATTAATATTAAAATTTTGGTACAACTCTAGTAGTAATTTTCATATCGAAATTCGAATATCAAAACCATTAAATAATTTCTTTTTTAAATTCTATGTTTAATTTTTGACTTAACTAAATTAATAAAATCTAGTTTAGTCACAAATTAAACAGTGAATCTTAAATCTCCCGTGTAAATGTGGTGAACGGCCAATGAAGGCAGCACAATCATGATGGAATTTTCGAAAAAAATTAAAATTATTTGTCATGTTATTCAGTTCCTGCAGGACTTTCAGAAGTTAGTCGGACGGGACACGGACCAGCTATTCTTAGATGGGACAAAACAGCTGTTATCAAAATATGGCGATCTAAGCAACAATTGCAAAGTTAAGCAGATCAAAAACCAAATGAATGAAGCTTCGTCAAATGAGGGTGAGTTAGTATTACCGGTACTCATTTCCATATTTTGTAAAGGAAAATTAACTTTTTAAATACTATTTCAGAGAAGATAGTACTATTATTCCAAGCTGTTGTGGCCCACTTTGGCGAGGAGTGGAAATTCCTGTTCTGTAGTTCAGAGGTATAGCATAAACACTAATTGTAATAATTAACTCTTTATTTTTAATTTACTCGTACCGGTACCGGTACTTGTCTCTTTTAGGGTGGATTGAACCAAAGAGTTATATTTTACGGAGTAAACCGGGTTTAAACTGGTCACGTGCTCCGTATTGCATAGCTTGGTTAACCATCTTACGATTTTAACTTTGGCTTTAATTTAACTGTCTTTGGTTTCGAAAAAGTACGAAGAAAGGGACAATAGAAAGTTGATTTTACGTCATTTCAAAACAAACCCGAATGAAATCGGAGAAAAATGAAGGCGTGATCTTTAAAATACGGTTTGAATCGTATTTTAAAGATCCCTGGTTTAAAACAGCAAAATGCTCATAGGACTATCCAAGATTTTGAGGGGGCTAGTTAGTTCTATCAGCTGAAATAAAAAGAATGTCTCAAGTCTCTGTGGTCGCTTCTCTCCCCGCTCTCCCCTACGTTTACGACTTTTTCTTTCTTAAAATATTAATTACGTCAATGAGCTCCCCTTCTTATTTTGTGTTTCTGGATTCCGCCACCCTAATAATGTCGGCTATGCGGCTATCATATGGGATGTAGTCATAAGGCCGATTTGACAGTAGGCCGAAAATGGGAGAAATAAAATTGCTGGCAGAAGTCCGAAAAGACAGTAGGCCGAAACACCAGAAAGCCGAAAGGACAGTAGGCCGAAAATTAATTGGTAACTTAGAAGGGAAATCACCCCGTCATTAGGCCGAAATGTCAGTGGGCCGAAACGACAAAATACGCGGCCAGCTGTCGTTACGGCTAACTGCCTTCTCGGCCTACTGTCTTTTCGAGTTTCGGCCTATTGGCGGTTCGGCCTACTCTCAATTCGGCCTAATGACTACTTCCGTTCGGCCTAGTCCTTTCGGCCAAATGTAGTTTCGGCTAACTGTCTTTTCGGTCTACTGACGGTTCGGCCTATACTGTCAATTCGGCCTTATGACTACATCCCTGCGGCTATAATTCCAATGTTACTCGTATTACACTCACACAGCTAATATAGGCATTTCATAATATTTTATGATTTTATCCTTCCTCAATGCAGCCTATAGCTATACAACTTACCGCTAAATTTGTTATATCACACGTTATCCAATATTCAGAATTTACCGCATTTTATTGAGTTCTACATTTTACACTCTTGGTATATGGAAAACGAATATCTTATATGTATTATATTTTATTGTACCACTTTCGTTTTTATTATATTACTACTACTGTTATAAATAGGGCGCTGATTATTATTCGTGATATGTTTATGATGTTTTAGGATAAATACTTAGCCTACTGATAATGTTGTGTACTATAATACTGTATTGTATATATTCTACTAACCTTGTACTGTATTACCTTAGCCTATATCATGCAAATTAGCATAGAGCGCTCAATGCAGTGCATGTTTTTTTCCTATGGCAGTTTCCATTATAATTTACCGCGCCTCTTATCTTATAATTCCTATATTTGAAAAATACTCAACCGATTTTCATAAACATGCTGGGCAGGGGTGTAAGATCAATGAAAAATTATACTCTTAGAATTTTTGATTTTTCAGGACTATAATCGACGAAAAATTTCAAAAACAAAGCCCATAGGTTGTTCATAGATATAATAGTTGTACCTATTGATGAAGGATTCATTATTCTAATACTTATACGAAGTAGTATATTTCCAAAACTGTGCCTAAAAAGGCAAATTCGTTAAATTGTTTTTCAACGAAATTGCCTTTTAATAAATTCAATACGGTACCTATTTGAATTTAAATTTGAACTGCTGCCAGATCTGAATATCAATTTAACTTTTGATCATTTTTTTTATTAATTATTAGGCTTTCATGTCTGAATTGTATTTTTGTAGGCCTATATAGAAGAATTTTGTTCTTGTAATTCTGCAAATTATAAATAAATAAATAAGAATACGGTACCGTACCGGGATTGAATTTTTCATCAATAGGTATTAACAAGGGTGGATAAGAAAGAGTGCGTGTCATAATACACAGCCGCTGTCCTATGTTCGGAACGCCTAAGAGGAACGGGA
>JAQGBM010001299.1:0-10949 GCA_034698405.1 Symphylella vulgaris | reverse complement strand
CCAGACTCCTCCTTATCCTAAGTTAATTTGGGAAAATCGCCCCCCCCCCCCTCCCCTAGCAGCAGTCCGGATAAAAAAATATAGCTGTTTATGATCGGAGCAAAAGTGCCATTTTTGCGCGTGCGTTAAAATTTAAGCCTAGTACTCTGGGCCGGGTGGCAGACTGGCTGTCCCCCAGTGTACCGCCGGATAAGAAAAAAAAATTTTAGGTCATTATTTTAAGTCAAATTTCGGTAAAAAATTGTAATTTTAGAAATGTAAAACGAGAAGTATTTTTTTTAGGATACGGCCTATCTTAACTTAGTTTAAACATTTTTCTTGCTTTCTTTTCTGGGTTCGGGGTCCGGATAAAATAGCCTGGATCCGGACCGGAGTCCGCCAGTTAAGTAGGGCTGCGGTATAGAGTAAACTCTTCTGATGAGATTTCCGGTTGAAAAAAATCACCGCAGAAATTATCTATAGATTTTTGGTTCTAAATGTGCATAAAATATTATTGCTTCCATAGAAACCAGATAAATAACTTATACAAACTTCTAGGGCCGAATTTCGACGGTGACCTGACATTTTTAAAAATCGGAAATCTCATCAGAAGGAAAAAAATCACAACTTTCTTGATACTTTCATTTTTAACATAGGATTTCCTACACCTGCAGATCCAACGTCTTTAAGTTGTTAATTGGGGCCCATTCCAGAAATTTCCAGCGACCCAATACAATGTTTTTACCTTTGCTTTTACTAACTCTTTAAGTTTTACACGTACATATTACGATAAATACTAGTTAGCCTGAGGTGATTTAACTTATGCAAAGTAAGTCTTTATAGAATTAAAGTTAACTACGGTATTATACCGTATTCCGGATATACTGTATGCGAGTACGCGTACATTATACGTTAACAAGCTACCATTACATTAGGCTACAACATACGTATACGGTAGTAACAGTAACTTATCTTGGCAGTTCAATTACAGGCACGCATCATCATGTATGACTCTATGAGCCATTTAAAAAATGCGTGCGTATAAAAACGAATACTGTATTTTCTTCCGTAATGCTGTCATAATACGAAAAAAGTGTTATCTTAATTTAATTGTAGCTCTTTACATTATATCAAAATAGTAGCCTAGTAAATAAAACAGTTAGTTAGTCCGTGACAGTTATCGTAACACCGCAGTCCGCAGCATATAATAATTATGTACTTGTCATCCCTATTTTTAGCCGCACGGACCCCCAAAGATATTTTGTTCAGTACCCAAAGGGCCAATCAGTTAGGGTCGGGTGCTTGGGAGGAGGTTAACCTTAAATGGATGGAGGGTTAACCTGACTATCTATACCGAACGAAATAAATTGATATCTTCGTAACCCTTGAACTAAAATGGACGTATGTGTATGTACACCAAAATTTCCGTCTTGAAAAGGTCTTTTGGAAAATGTAAAAAAAATATTCTGTCGACGAATTAAATCGCAAGATTTTTCAAAATATACTGAAAGTTTGCTCTTATATCCCGAATATTATTTGATATTGATTTAATGCGAGGACTCCATATTTTTTTTAACATTTTCGAATAGATCTTTTCAAGACGGAAATTTTGATGTATCGTAATTCGTACGTCCATTTTCGTTCAGGGGTTACGAAGATATCAACTTATTTCGTTCGGTATAGGTAGTCAGGTTAACTCTCCAGAGTTAAGGTTATAACCTCCTCCCAAGCACCTGACCCTACACTGATAACATGATAGACTAAATTTGTAAAGAGGACCACCGACCACCTATACAATAACTGGAAAATGGGAGGCCTTTATTAAGAATAAGAAAAAGCGAAGAAAAAGTTTCGGAAACTAGCCTCAATCATGCATGTCTTCTTACGATTCTGGATTCAACCCAAACTCGTTGACTTAAACTTAAACCGTAAATAAAAGATGAATTTTTGTTTACTTACCTCTCAATAGGTCAACTTGGGCCGCTTGCCATATCCTGCTTTCGTCAGGGTCATCTGTAATATTGCTATGTACTTTTAGTGACGTAGGAGAGGCAAAATGTAATTTTACAGATAACCTGCCGAAAGCAGGAAAATAGCAAACGACCCAAGTTGACATTGCTGAACAGTGAGCACTTAACTGTTTTTAAGACTGATTTTTACATAATTTCTAAAACATATAATTATATTTCTTATGGGTTAATTCTTAGACCTAAAATCGAGATCTTAACAAAAAGTGATGGGTGACGACTAGTTAAAAAAAAATTAGGACACCATGTATCTATTAGAATTTAATGTTTACGTTCGATTAAATTAAAAAAGTTCATGCGGGGACACGGAATATATAAGAGTTTCAACCCGGGGGCTCGAAATCATGAGAAGGACGTAGAGTTGATTAGAAACCGCGGTAATTAAAAAACACAAGAATAAAACGGTAAAAAATCGCCAAAGGCGCGTGAAAAGTGTCACATAACTTACGTAATGAGATGTGCATTGTGTACCAAAGTGTAGAAAATTTCTTTATAGGTACAGGTCACCCCCGAAATTCCGGTTCTTTTAACTTGCAGCGTGAAACTATTATAATTATGGGATTTTGATAATAGACTATAGCCGGGTCGCCGGAATAGCTTCGAAAAATTTTAAGTTCGATTTCGAACAGGTAATTTCGAAAAAAATTCGATTTTTCCGACACAGAATAATTCTCTGATTTTTTTGTGTCTGAATTTATTCGATTTTTATCGAATTTGTTTCGAAATTACCCGTTCGAAGTTAAAATTGGCGAACTTATTCCGTTCGAACTTATAAAGTCGTTCGGTGCTATTCCGGCGACCCCTATAATAGCCTACATCGATTCAGTCATCACATTTCTAAACTCTACGGTCCTAAGATACTGCACCGTAGAAGGGGAAATGCAAAAATTATGTTACATTATAGGTTCCCAGGTATTGAGTTGGAAGAAATTATTTTGTGACGAGTTATACACGTAGGGACCTCGGTTTAAACTCTCTACATCTGAAGGAACCGCCACTTAAAAGAATATTTCGCTCACCCGGAAATTCTTACCAGCCTCAGCCAGATTTTGAACCGCGTCCAACGTCCATAGATTAGAATTTCCAATCTCCTACGATTATACGAAGTACTTAGAGATCGACTTCAAAAGTTTTGTAAAAAAAAATTATTTTTCCTCCCGATAGATGTCAGCACTTGCCAGATCAACTTTTAAGCGCTCAATTTAAATATTAATTTTATACAATATTACACTACACACACACCAAAAATCGTCGAATTTTTTGCTTTTATTTCAAATATTTTATACAAACGCGTCCTCGTCACGTATAAATATATTTAATTACAAAAGTATGAAACATCCACAACACTATTTAACTATTTTATTTATGCGGAATTTACCCCCACAGCAAAATAATTATGGATAATTTTCTGTAAATCCCCACACTCTTCACAAGCTATGGAATTTGATACTAAAAGATAATACCGTAGAAAAGCTCAGTTATTCTTGTAGAGATCGGTAAACTTCATATTTTCTTAAAATGTATTTTACTATTTTTAAATAATTTTAAAAAAAGACCATGCTATGCAGTTTTTGGCCAAAAAAGTAAAAAAAAAAAAAAATGTAGGCGCGTGAATTCAATTTTTTTACTATTTGGCAAAAAACTGTAGCATGGTCTTTTTAAAAAATTATTTAAAAATAATAAAATACATTTAAAGAAAATATGAAGTTTACCATCACTACAAGAATAACTGTGAACTTTACTACGGCATTACGAGTATGTAAGTACGAGTAATTTTTACTTTTTATTTTTTCTACTTTCTACTTTTTTTACTTTTTTATTTTTACTTTTTTATTAATTTTTTTTTTTTACTTTTTTATTATTTTTTTTTTACTTTTAATTTTTTTCTACTTTTAATACGGTATTATTTTTTTCTGCTGTACTTTTTTTACTTTTTTAATAATTTTTTTACTTTTTGAATATTTTTTTTACTTTTTATTATTTTTTTCTACTTTTTATTATTTTTTTCTACTTTTTATTTTATTTTTCTACTTTTTATTTATTTATTCTACTTTTTATTTTTCTTTATTTCTACTTTTAATTTTATTTTTAACCGAAATAATATTTTTTTTTATTCTTCCTCTTTGTAACACGATCCAAACGTCCTTAACTCGAACCCTTGAAACCAAAAACAATGTCCAATAATAAAGCACCATCCATTCTGAATTCCACATTAACTCTTACATAAAATATTTAATGGATATGTTATTTTGACTATTTTCGTCATATCTCTTACATTTAGGCCTATAGTTTTTCTATCTGACGTCAGAGCAGAGAACTCTTAAATAACAAACCATGGAGAATGCATTCACTCGTCCAAAATAACGTTAAAATACGTGTTTTTCTCGAGACGCAGACATTGAGCACAAACAAACAAACACGGAACCGTGAACAACAATAACTTTATTTTTTTCTAAGAAAATTCGGAAGAAATCAGCTTTTCGAAATCTTTATCATTTTATAAACAGCATTTTATGCGATACCGGGAATTACTTATTTTGTGAAGTATCAAATTTCTTTCTTAGGCCTATATAAATTTGGAGTGTTGCTATTCGGGAAATTTATTAATAACTTATAGCCTAATTATAGGATTAGCGCAAGGTGACTATAGCTTAAATTCCAAACTTATTTTAAACAAAATAATTCATAAATTATTGTAAACAAAATAATGAATATTTAAAGTGTTAGGGACATTCACAAACTTCTAAAAACCATTGAATTCATATTTACTTACGTTATTAACATTACAAGTTAAATATAGGTCGATAACGGTTAAATTTTTATTTAAAAAAAAAAGTATAAACTATTCGCTAAAAATCATCTTCATCATCACCATTAGCCTTTTCCCGGTGAATGGTGGGCATTTTTAAAGTAGTTAGCCATTTAATCAGGACCGGCTTGCAAGGCCTGACGTCCGGAGAGGGACAATTTTGCCAGCTCAAGGCTGGGATCTTCAATGCGCAAACAAATTCACACGAGTGCGGGTATGACCAGAGCCCTTCTCTTTCTATTGTACATACCAGGGGCAATGCCATAGGACTCGGAAAAATTTCTCGCCCACCCTAGCCGGGGATCGAACCCGGTTCCTAAAATAGTAAAATATAATCGATAACCTAAAATCACTGTTAATAGTTAAGAAAATAATCGATACATCAAAATAAACAAAATTGGGAAATAATAATTACATGCCGTATAAAGAGCTAATATTAAAGGGGGCGAAATGTCCAAACAAAATATAGTGAGTTAAGAGGAAATTATGGAAGTTAGGGGTGGTGGAGGGGTAAAATATGAACCCCCCCGTATAACTTAATAACATGAAGAAAAACGCAAGCATCACATCACGACGACGAAGCGTCAGATGATGTGAGAAAGTGGACCGACAAAATTATAATAATTACAAGTACAAACCACCACCATCAATCATGTGTTTGTTACAAGCGTCGTAAGAACACTTTATTACATTTTTTTTTGCGGGAAGTAAGGGAATGACGTACCAAGGGAAGGAACCAGAAGATTAAATACAAAAAATTGCAAAAATAATATTTTTAATAAAGTTTTGTTATTTCCTGTATTTTAGAATTAGTTATTGTTGTGTTTTTCATTATTTTTCCTCATCTCTACCGACCCCTCTCGGTGGCTAAACTAGGCAAAAGT
Organism: Symphylella vulgaris; assembly: GCA_034698405.1. NCBI lineage: Eukaryota > Metazoa > Arthropoda > Symphyla > Scolopendrellidae > Symphylella > Symphylella vulgaris. Next base: position 5,250 of record JAQGBM010001299.1, on the reverse strand, counting down.
GTCATATTTCCTAGCTCCCGGCCTCGATGCAAATCGTATCCAAAGATATAAGTATATAAGATCCGTTACTTTATAGCTGAGATATTTAGGCATAGAGGTTAACATATGAATGGCTTTGAAATTAATAGCCTAATAAGATAATTCCGAAATAATGCGAGTTTTCAAAACTGTAAGGCTATTTTTATTTTCTATAATAGTTCTTTACAATGTAAGCTCTAAGGTTTTAAAATATTAATTTTACTATACTTATATCGTTAAGAAATAATTTGCATCTCTCTTTATTAGCCTATTAACCTAGGCCTTAAGGAAATATTCTTTTAATAAATTACAATAAATTGATGTAACCCCTCCATTAAAGGATCAGTCCCCATCACCACACATCAATATTAAAATCATTTTCACTTCCGGTCACCATTTTTTATCTTCCGGGTAATTTCTACACACTTCCGGTGTAATAATTTACTGCGAAACTAATAGCGCTTCAACAACCACACCGCAATTCAGCCTATTTTAAGATAAATTTTCCGGAACTATCATAAGTTATTTTATGGCTACAAAGCCGCTATAAAAAAATAGGGAAAATAAATAAGTTATTTTAAAAAGAGGAAAAAGTCTAGCCTCATTTATGGAAGCTGAGACTGAGAGCAAATACGAGCTGCTTCTCAACAAATAGGGTGAAATACGGCCTTGTTTACTGCGTAATAAACCATCCGTAATTAGAATGTAAAAATCATCCCGAACTTCTCCTTCTTTTCATACTTCTTTTACATAAACATTTCTTCATAGAGTTTTTTAAGTTCCTTCATTTGTCATGCTGCTCATATACATACCCCGTTTTTGCCGTTTCTTTATCCTAGGTGCATGCAAAATACACATCTATAACGAAGTAAAAAGGCTTCTAAGGAAAGTTAGAAAAATAAAAAAGGATAAAACATGTGAGTCTATAATCCTTTTATGTAGGTACCGGTACCGTAACTTAACTTAGTTTGTTGACCCCTAAGTTATTTATACTTGGAATATAGTAAATAAATTTTAGTATCAATAAGTTAAACTTACGAGGGAACTTGGAAGTACCCGAGGTGTTATCCACCGAATTGGCTGAAATTTTAGGATTGTGTACTGGGTAACACTTACTGATGTGTATCAATGCCTCTATCACAATTATTGTGAAATGGGCCCCTGTTTTTGAAAAATTTTGGGAAATAATAATTTTTTGCCGCTTCGAAAGCTTATTTTTCCTATGTAAATTAACGTGGAAAAATCATGATTTTCCACACCCTCTTAAGGAGGTTAACCTATAACAGGGTTGCAATTTCACAATTTAAAAAAAAAATTTAGATTTTTTTTTTTTTTTTCTGTGGTAGAGTAAACGGTTATGCATAGAATTCCGTCGAAAAATTATTTATCACTCCCGAAATTCCGGAGATACTCGTACGAGGCCCTGAAATTTGTATAGTTTTCTATGGAAAAACCTAAATTTAGAACATTAAATTATTAAAATTCAATGAGACAGAAATGTTTGAATTTTTTTTCCTATGATAGACTGATGAAATTTCCGTTTGAAAAATGTGGGGTTCCGGAGATAATGGGTCCTGAAGTTTATGCATAGGTTTTTATGGTAATTAGGCAACTTTAGACCCTAAAATCTCCGGAACCCCACATGCGATCCACATTTTTCAAACGGAAATTATAGCCCTAATAGGAAAAATATTCAAACATTTCTGTCTAATTGAATTTTTCAATGGAATTTCTCATAGAAGGTATAAAATTGGCTACCCTGTTATAGGTTAACCTCCTTAAGACACTATTTTTTAGGATAGGGTATAGGGGCCTATTTTATTTTTGAGTGGGATATTGCATTTTTCTTTAAGTTAGCTTGGAAAATAATTATAGTAACTTATATTTTGCTCCTTATTTAATAAATTGGGGATAGCCTATTTATTTATATTATTTTTTGTTGATAGCCTATTTATTTATATTTGTATATATAATCTGGATTTGGAACCGGAACTCAAACTAAAACCGAAAATGTCTTAAATTGCTGAAAGAGCGGGAATGGAAAATTTTGGAACCGGAATTAACTTAAATACGCCATCGATTAATACGTATTGTTAGAAAGGTACGTATAAACGACCTTTTGCTTTCGAAAATATTGCACTCTATTTCGAATTCCCTGTAATGATTTTCTTTTTTATTTAGACAATCGGTCATCACTGGGATAGTATTGTCAATATTGATACAGCAATTCAATGGATGAAACCCCTTTCCACTATATCCCCCCCTCAATCCACCAATCAAGGTTCTGACAAATTAATTAGATCTGCAATCAGCACAATACGGTATCGTAGGGTTACCAGAATTTTATAGGCAAGTTGCCAATTTTCTATTGATGATATTTAAAAATAAAGTTACAATTTTTAATAAAATAGACTAATTTAATTAAAAATTTAATTATAAAAGAATTCAGCCAATTTTAATCTAATCCGCAATATCATTTGACTCTAATAATACTACGTAAAAATTTACCTTAATTTCCTTCGATTTAACCATTTTTTTAAAAGGAAAAATAGTTTTATTTGGAGGACAGACAAAAGATCCCAGCTCTGCCAATCGCGGAACAAGTATGTTCTCTGCATTTTTCTAACTTAGATCTCTAAGAAAATCATTTCCAAAGATGTACAGTAGATATCATGAATATACTTATAGTTATTTCTAATACCATAACATATTAAGGAGAATATCCATAAAATAAATATTTTATGGATATTCTGCTGTCTGAGACCTATAACAGGGTTGCCATTTCAGTTTCACCCTCTAATGAGAAAATTCCATTAAAAAATTCAATAAGACAGAAATGTTTGACTTTTTTTCCTATTGACCAAACTCTTCTGATGAAATTTCCGTTTGAAAAATGTGGTTAGCCCGCGGGGCTATACACATTTTTCCGGGGTCCACTTTTTCAGGGGTTCCGGAGATTTAAGGGTCTAAAGTTGTCTAAAATATGTCAGCTTTCATAATATAAACCTATGCAAACTTCAGGACCTATTATCTCCGGAACCCCTCGGGCGATCCACATTTTTCAAACGGAAATTTCATCAGAAGAGCTTTGTCTATCGCATAGGAAAAAAATTCAATCATTTCTGTCTCATTGAATATTTGTAATAAAATTTAATGTTCTAAATTTAGGTTTTTCCATAGAAACCTGTACAAATTTCAGGGCCTCGTATCTCCGGAATTTCGGGAGTGATAAATAATTTTTCGACTTAATTCTATGCAGAACAGGTTACCGGTACTCTACCACAGAAAAAAAATCTCAATTTTTTTTTAAATTATAAAATTGCAACCCTTTTAAAAGTGGATTTTCAGTGGTTTTATATAAACAAACAGCAATTGATGAAACAGCCGAAGATTATTCGAAAAGTATATACCGTAAATACTCTAATAACCGCCTAAACTTAGGCGGTTATTAAAGATAGACACGTTGGAAGGGGCAAAACTTGTTATTCACGTGTTATATAGTACGAGTACGGTACGTATGCGAATAAGAGTATTTTGTGTTTGTTTTTGATACCGGTATTAAAAATTAAACGTATCTCTAATAGCCGCCTAGTCTTCAATAGCCGCCTACCCTTTTTGCAATTTGGCCAAATAACCGCCTAGGCGTTTATTAGAGTATTTACGGTTGTTATAACTTAGCGCTTTCCATTACTTATTTTGTATATAATATATATAGGCCTAAGAACAGTAAGAGGAGTGCTAAGACATCTGTAAGTTATGAATGATAGACTTTATTTTCAGAATTAACCCCCTTCCCTTTCATTTTCATCCCCTCCCCATTTCCCCCCAAAATGCAAACGAAGTTATAACTGCATAAGATGGAGAAGAGAGAAGCACTTAAGACAATCACGTGATATACAGAACTTATAGAGCATGTTCCAACTTTATTAATGTAATATTTTCCCTATAGGAACATTTTCTAACAGGCAACGATGTTATTATAACACGGCAAAAGACATTGTTTGCATCTGGTGCCATTTTCCTTTGCTGCTGGTGCATGCTGGAGCTGTTCTGAAGCAAAATTTAAGCAACAGCCGGTCGGGTCATCTGGCATCTTAAAACAGTACCTGCCCCCCACCCTCCTTCAACCCCTTTTCTAAATAATTATAATATATTATGCCTTATACATACATTTTTTAAGATATAATTAAAGGCTGTATCTTCTTAGTTCTTCTCTGTTTAATTTTAAAATTAACCAGGGTTCATGCATAATAAGGTTGAATTAACTTATATTCCAAATTTTCTGGTACCATAAACCGGTTCAATAACTTTCTATGTTTTCAAAACACATTATTGCAAGACATTTTGCGTATACACTAACACTATATAACTTACATGAGATGAGATATAGGATTTTTACAGATTTTATATAGGGAATCTTTAAAATATTAAGAGATTTTAGAAATTTTGGAATTTTATTGGATTAATGATTAAATGATGAAAAACCGTATTGTCACCGTGTTGTTCACCTACTGATTTTTATTTTGGGATTTTCACTTTTTCAAGGCTATTTTTATTTTTTATAGTTATTTCAGGCATTTTTTTGAGATTTATTATGGAATTACATTATAGGGCATAGGCTATACTTACTTGGGTGATTTAAGTTTTAATGATATTAGCAGCTAATGGATTTTACTGTGTAAATACAGGTAAATCGGTAATTATAAGTTAAAGTACCGGTACGAGTATAACAGATTTGAAATATTTTGATTTATAGAGATTTTCTATTTATTTCAGACAAGAGATTTTTAGGGATTTTTTAGATAATTTCTGGAGATTAACTTATGGGATAATTATATTTAATTAATTTTTTTAATTTTTAGTGTTTTTTAGTAGCCTACCTTTTTCGAGATTTTAAATTATTTAAAAAGATTTATTTTTTATTTAAAGGGATTTTGTCATGAATTTTTTTAATGGAATTTTTAAAGGTTTATGAATTTTTTAATAAAATATCATCCCGATAATCCAATCCTGCATATTAATTACTTATTTAGGCAAAAATTAATTTTTAATCTTACAAATTCCATAATTTCAAAACATAATCTTATTACCTATATTTGTATTTTTATTTTATTTTGCAACAAAATAATATTAGCGCGTGCAAAAATATACACAACTCGCACGTGCAAAAATATATGAAAAATAATAATTGAATTGTTGGCCGCTCGCGCGTGTAAAATATGCAAATTTTTG
>JAQGBM010001298.1:0-10956 GCA_034698405.1 Symphylella vulgaris | reverse complement strand
CGTCTGTGAGCGAATGTTGTTCTTCGTACCAATCTTCTTCTCCAGCCTGAGTCGGTTCTTTCGTATTTGGAGCCATTATTTCTTATACCTAATATTTAAAAAAAACATAAAATTAAGAATGTATAACCATACTTTTTTGGCGATTTGCGGACTATTCTTTCCCAACAATTCGTAACCGAACAACTCGTACCCGAACAATAATTGGTCCTCTGAACAATAATCCGACCCCAACATTACGTTCGAGTTGTTCGGGTACTATAGGGCATGTCATGCCGCGCACGTGTCTGTTTTGTTGTGATACGATTATACTTCCTGTCTGCATAAAGCTGCGCATAGCAGGGCGCGTTCACTTACGATTCCGCGCGACACCAGAAACTATATCGGCCTCATAACTCAAAATTCGATCACAGCGCCAACCGCGGCGACATGCCCTATTGTTGCTTCCGAGATATTGGAGGTCTCCAATATCTCGTCCCAACAATAATTCATATCCGAACAAATCGTACCCGACATTATTTTGGTCCCCAGAACATTTCGTTCCCGGATATAACCCATCTCCAACATTTCGTCCCCAACAACTCGTCCGCAACAATTCGTATCCGCGCACATCTCAAACCCGAACAATTGGTCCCCCGAGCAATACGTCCCAGTATAATTCGTCCCCAAAATTTCATACCCAGAAACTCGTCCCCAACAACTTGGATACCAGAACAACTCTTACGAAATTCTGGGTACGGATTGTCCGGGGACGTAATTTTCGGGGACCAATAATTTTTTGGGTACGAATGGTTCGGGTACGTATTGTTGGGGACGAATTGTTGGGTACGGATTGTCCGGGGACGTAATTCTCGGGGACCAATTATTGGGAACGAACTTCATTGGTTGGTTCAGAACTTCAGAGGCGGCCTTGAATGCCCAAAGTAAGTTATATAATTTTGTTGGGTAGATTGTTGAAGATGTATAGTTCACATACAGGAATATAAGGGAAAATCGTAAAAAAAATTGTAAGGGAAAGTAGTCCACATATAAAGGGAAAATAGGCTGGATTTAGCAATAATATTTTTATGAGAACCATGGTATATTGAAATCACTAGGTTAAATAAACAAGGGGCGTGTATAATTATTGCACCACAATATTTGCTTACACCGAAATGGTGATCATTATATTATATGATGTTGAATTAATCGGAAATTGAAATAATATAAAATAAAATGGCATGCAAATAATTGCTGTTTAGCACACACGTGATGTGGTCTTTTTTACAACAGAAATAATTAGATAAAATATTGACGGACAGCTGGTGTTAATGTAATAAACAGCACAGTCATGTATATTAATAATGGTATTAGTCCATCATTATTTTCCGATGATCTAACACTCCCTAGTAGGATATTATACAGTACATTCACATTGAATCAAATAATTATGCTTTTGCTATGGAATGTAAAAAATAACAAGTAGCCTACGTCATTATGTAAAAACCTTCGTTCTTGCATATACAACATGTCGCCAATCAGCCAAAATATCATAAAAAATATTGGTATCATGTACAAAACATTTGGTACACTGGTACCAAAATTTTACCGATTAGTGTTTCGTATACGTAAATAAAAAATAAAAATGTAAGTACAAAAAATCACCAATTTTTGTATCAGATACCAAATTTTGATACAATAAAAATATGTCTCGCTAGACGGGGTGTAGTCTTAGGCGCGAAAAGTCATTTGCGCGAACGGTTATATGAGCGAAATTTTATACACCGACAAATCCGCGAAAGGCAAAATAGCGAATTTTAAAGACGGCGAATTGACGCCATAAAGAAACGGGGTACGGATATATATACGCGACCAGAGAGAAGCTAAGCTTCAAGCACAACAACCGTCAAATTAGCGAACGATCATGGCGAACGATAAAGTTCACTGCGGCCGTTCTTTTTGTTTCGCTGATTTGACTGCCGAAGTACATAAAACTTAATAATAATAATGCTTCGCTCTTTTGACCGGCTTCCGCTTATCGTATTTTTCGCGAATATGACCATGAGCGACTGAGCGTTTTTCTTGTTCGCGCATAAGTCTGCCCCCTGTTTCGGCATTTTGACATTCGATGTTATGACCGTTCGCCCAAATGACTTTTCGCGTCAAGACTACACCCCTCCGCTAGACCAAGCTGTAGTTCCAAATTTCAGCAGGTACAAAACTTTTGGTGACGAGTCGTTCGTAAATCTGTTTTTCCAACAGGGATCTTTAACTTCGGAAAAAAAATTATTTAAACCTTTGCAATGGTGGAATCCAGAAAAACAAAACCGAGTTAGAAGAGGATCTCATTGACGTAATATTTGAGAATGAGAGCATTTTCGTGTTCACAGCTATATTGGCTTCTTCTTCCTCAATTACGTTTACCAATGAGTTCCTCTTCTTTCTATGCTCTGTGATTCTGGATTTCACCATTGTATAGGATGGAATTTTATCAAAAATGAGCCGTATAGTCTATAAGAGATGAATTTATTGGTGGAGAAATCCATAATCGCAAAACAGGGAAAGAAGACGAGAAACTCATCGACATAATTGAGGCTCCCTCGTTCTCGAAAATTACGTTAATGATACCCTTTTCTTACTCTGTTTTGAGTTTCTGGATTTCACCCTTAATCTATAAGTTATAGTGATGATGATGATTATGCGTTTTTATTTACTGAGTCTTCTCCTTTAGGACTCTATAACTCGAGGGGAATGGGCCTAATGAAATGGTCGTGTAACAGACCACCCATCCTAGTACTGACCACACCCGACGGAGCTTGACAGCTTGACTTTAATCAACAATGGGGAGACCAAACCCCAATGCCACTCCACCGGCTAAGTTATAGTAGGCTACAGATAATCCTATACGGAAATGTTTTACGTCGAGTAAAATTCTGACAGAAAAGGAGGATATTCTCCAAATAAACTTTAGAAATACCGGTACCGTATATCGAGTCGTTTTCGTATTTCGAATTTTACGGTATCCGAAAGATTCGAAATTTACGGTACTCCGTATATGAAGTAGGCTATATATAGTAAAAATTGAGGACACACAATTATTGGGCCTATTAGGCCCTTTTTATGGGGTCACTTGAATAATTTATATAATATCATTCTAGAAATATATAATATCATTCTAGAAATAGGTTGATGGATATTTATAACAAAAATCATTTTTTAAACATGACAAAATATACCACTTGTTCAAATTTCGTAATCAACAAAATCATTGTCAATTTTTTTAAAAGTATCATTGTATTTTTAACTCATTGCGAAAGCCGGTAAAATTTATTTTGTACAATTGGTTTTCAAGAGTAAATTTATTGTTGACGCACTTTTCTGGGTTGGAACTTGGGAATTTGGAATGTTCTAATAACACGCATTAACAACATGTGTTTTGGTTTTCCTGTGGCTTGGAGGTTGCGTATTTGCATGCCTATAAACCCAAACGCTTGCGGTTCTATATATTATTACGTAATCCATTCTGAGTCTGGTAGGAATTTCTGGATGCGTGAAATTCTTAAAATTTGAGGAGGCATTTTCGGATGAGAGTTTAAACCGAGTCCTTCTGTGTTCGTATATCCCCTTGCGGTCTGGTTGCTGCACATTACGTCTGAGCAGTGGCATGATGGTTTGGTCTCCTCATGTCTATAGCATAAAGTCAAGCTCTGTCTGGTGTGGTCAGCGTCAGCGCTAAGATGGGTGGACATTGTATATATACAACGATCTCGAAAAACGCTTGGTTTGGTAACATTGGTGCTTCGCACAAATTGAAATTTTCATCCATGGTTCTACCCAGAGGTTCTATCTTGCTGAACAAATATAAAAACGGCTTGGCCGAAAATGATTAAAATTGGTGTAATTCGAAAGCTGAATATATTTAGGAGTTCAAGATCTATTTTCAACCTTCATAGCTATTATAACTTATTCTGTTAAAAGTTATAGATTTTTAATTGCGGAAATTTGAAAAATTGAGAAAAATCTGGACCGTTGCCTTAAAATCATACTCGTATTTATAAGCTAAATTCTATTCTTACTACACTATTATTGTGGGTTATGACCTTCGTTATCGCTCATCATCGCGTCGTTATAAAAATCACCAAATAAATGGATCAAGGCGAGGTTGTTCCCATCGTACACCCACTTCTGCCCACTTCTTGACCACCAGACACAACTAATCGAGTGATGACCGCTACTTCCGGTACAACGATTCGAAATACTCATTCATTACATTGTCTTGCAGTCAAAATTCGACAATCGGGGATAATTAATTAGGAAAACAATAAATAGTTCGACAGATCTCAAAAACCGACACAATAATGTTAAAAAACGTAGTATCCTGGAATGCACAATATTTTTCCTATATAAGTTAGTTTTTTTTTTAATAAATTAGAGTAAAGGTGGAATCCAGACCCACAAAACGGTTACGTAACTGACGTAAATTTCAATTTCTATGTATTCTATTGACAAATTAAGTTATATATTTTCTCAATTATGTCGAGTTCTCTTATTTCTCTGCCTATAACCCTGCTAGCCATATAACTTATTTTGGCTTATTCTTTCTCAATTTTTAAAGTCAATAAATTCCTATATTCTCTCTCCATTCAGATGTGGAGATTAAGGGTGGGAACTGGGAATCCAGAAACACAAAACAGAGAATGCTGAATAGGATCTCATTGACGTAATTTTTGAGAATGAGCGAGCATTTTCACGTACACATTGAGCATGGCTTAAAATTCCTTTTCAGATATACGTAAATGATCGAGTTCTTCTTCTTTCTCTGTTTTCTGTTAATTTCTGGACTCCACCCTTAAAGGACCTTCGAGAGTTAAGGATTATGCTTACAGGGATCCCTTTAAAAAACTGTTAACCTCCCTATTTCTTTTAATACTAGCTAATTAATCTTAATAAATATAATATATAAAATAGTAGAATTGACTGACTTACCAAAATATGATGATTTTCACGTAAAATGTTGCATAAGTAATCCAATTGTTAATAACTTTTATTGTATCAAAATAAATTCGACGTTTTAGCGATATGTGGAAAAATATGATTTTTTTTTCCTAGCCTATTGATAATTATGTTTGAAGTGTTATGCAGCTGGCAAGTAGGCTGAAGTGTGGTTGTTCTATAATATAAACCGTAAAAAATTTTTGTTCATGTCGTCATGCCATAAGGACCTCTTCTCTACTTATGGCACAACGTGACTATGCGGCATGCATGCTGCGACATTTTTTTATGTGATGACTGCATAAATATGTTGTGCATTTTTTGCACGTCAGAAAATAACTATAATGGTAGCTGGTAGAAATTAACGAAAATTAATAATCAAATTTCGCCGTGTTGTGTGATGTGAATAATTATGTCTCCTATGATCAATTAATTTCATAATAATAATAATTATGGTAAAATAAGTTAATGGTATTACGTGAATTTGTTTGTTTGTTGAATTATTGAGGTGTGAGCGTGAATTGTTTTCCTGTTAAGTGTTAACTTATTTATTAAAGTCCTAGCACCTCTAAAACATATTTATTAATTTATTATATTTAACTAACAATTAAAACTAAAAAGATGTTTATTATTTATATAATTTCCACTTTTTATTTTCTTAAAAGTAATCATTTTAATAATGAGTTATTATTTTTTTTTAAATATGCTTCTTTACAATTTTGGCAGCCATAAACCGCGCCTCGCATACTAAAACGCCTCTTTGGGGGGTTGCTTTTATTCAAAAGTGTAAAATACGCTTATTTAAAAAAATTAATAACCGGTTAAAAATAAATGTTTGAAGAAAATTACGAATGGAAATGACTAATAAACTAAATATCTTAAAGTTTTAATAAAAGTTAAAATAATAAACTATTTTTGGAGATGCCCACACTTTAATTATTTTATTACTACCGTAGCCTAGTACGATGCTCAGTATTTTGTGAAAAGAATTAGGAAAAATTAGGTTGAATCTTTGAATTACTGTAGGGAGTTTCATTTCGAGATAACTTGGATGATGTATAGATTTTCATTGACAAGATAAATGCTCAACCAATTTTTCATTTAAAAAAATTTAATCTATTTTTAATTCAAAAAAGAAAATTTATATGAAAATAAATATTTTTTATTAAATTTATTACTGAAAATATGAAAATGGTTTGAATATTTTTTGGAAATTGGGGGGGGGGGGGAGTTTAAAAATTAATTATTGTATAATACTGGGTTTTCACGTGTCAGAAAAATCAGAGAAAGTCGGACAATTCAAAACAGGGTTAGGAAAAAATTAAAGTCTATTCAAGAAAAAAACTGAATTTTTTTACTTCATTGAATATCATTATAAATCATTAATGCATTAAAAACTTTTTAAAAAATACATTTAAAAAATTTCATTACAGAACACTGAGGAGTGAGGACAGCAATATAAAATTTATCCTATAATCAATTTAATCAAGCACCAATAAAAATAATAAACTCATCCCAGAAGTTACAGTACCTATTCTGGTTCAGTGCATTTTGTTTCTGGGTAATAGCCTAAATAGCCTACAGTACTACGACTTAATGAGAATACGAAGCTGATAGTCTATTACGTAATAATTAAATTACCAAATGGCAGCACTCCATAATAAAGTACCGGTAGCATTTCTATCCTACAGGGCAAGGACAATAACAATATAATTAGGAAATTGGGGATTTTGGCTTCACAAACGAATAGGCTCTAATGTACATTAAAAGAAATTAATAAATTAAACCCCTACCTTGATTCTTCCTAAGCTTCTACTATAACTGTTTCTAAATCGCATTAGAAGCAAGCAAAAACAAACCACTTAAACCAGATAAATAGGGAAAATATAATAATGTATTAGTCCACTTCATAGAAATAACCAAATCATACCAAAGCATACGCAACATACTATGAATTAGCAGAATATTTTTTTAAGAAGGTAAAAATAATGAATAAAGACCCGTTTTCAAGAGCTTATGACACAAGACCGAGAGCAGTATAGTTTTTAATTTTGCGTAGAGTCATTCATTCTTATTCAAAAGTTACCCTTCCTCCATTGTACTGTATTAGGCTATGTTTGATTTTGTTTAGCCTTCAGTGCTACCCGCCTGAGCACACAAATACAGAAGACCGTATACAGCATTCTAAACAAGAGCAAATGCTTCTGCAATCTAACTCTCTCTTTTGCCATGCAACTTATAGTATGATAGTTGTAGTACAATGGGGAAAAAAAGTAAAATCATCGGTATATATTTTTTTTAGAAAAAATTAGATTTAGTAATGAAACCAAGGCCATGAAATTATTCGTCAGTTTTTCTGGAATACCTAAGGAATAATGCTTATAGATGCTAAAAATATATCCCAAAGTTGCCAAGTTCTTGGGGGTGGGTGAATGGTACTTAATTATTTTTAATATTTTTAAGTAGCCTGCGGATGAAAAGTTGCCGGCCAGCGAACAAAATTTACCCACATTTTTTTTACAACTTAATAACAAGGTTAATGATAGCACTTCAGCACTTCAGGATTGTGTACCGTCTCTCCCACCGTCCTAACTCACCTACTTTCTAAATCTCCCACTTCGGGTAAAATTGGACAATTCTGGGGAAAATTCTTGAATCATGTAAATTATCCAGTCGTCCAATTTTACACACGTGGGAGACATGAGACAGTGGGTGAGAGATTGGACGGTGGGAGAGATGGGACGGTACCGGTAAAATGCTATGATGTAAACCTTATGTTGACATGGATGTCAAGCTCTGTCAGGTGTGGTGAACGATTGGATGGGGGACCGATCAAACTTTCCCAAATTCCCATCCCGGCTCGCTCCCACTTCTATCTCAGAAAAATTCTTACCTTAGCATAGACTTGAACCGGGGTCCCTAGTCATCCACTAGGCCTATAGACGACTTCGGTAGCACCTCCAGTGGTTCAGTGGTTGTGTACTTGCCTCTGAACCCAATGCGTCCGATGTTTAAAATCCGGCTAAAGCTGGTAAGAATTTCTGGATGAGCTCTTCCGCACCTAATGTAATACTGTTTTAAGTGGTAGTTATGGATTTAAACAAGATTTCTGATTACGGGTTATAATGACAATACCTGCTGCGTATTAATTTTGCAATGTAATGCATAGCCTACCGGTTTTATTGCCACATATTAGCAATAAAGACAGCAAATTATAATGAGAATGACTAAATAATATATTTATGGCTTCTAAATCTGATTTAAAAGAATATTACTTAATGTTATTTTTAATTATGTTTATTTTTGTTTTGATAAATTATGATTATGTACTGTATGCATAATAATAATTGCATATTTTATTGTAGGCCTATTTGCTTATATTACGTTATTTTGAAAGCCAGCAAAGGTGTGAAAGCCAGCAAAGGTGGTACAAGTTGCCTTGCACCATGACTGAACAATCATGATTAAGTTAGTTGAAGATGATTAGCGAAAGTTTAAACACAAACGAACCCATTTATCAATATGCAAATAAGTTAAGTCTCTAACAATGATTAGTTAGAGTCAAGCAGTGCGAGTTTATTTTAATCGTATGACTTCACAAAGGTACTGTTACAAAGTCATTCTACAAAAGAAAGTTTTCAAGGAGATCCTGATTAGCAGCGGCTGGTGGGGGATCCTTGGGTGTTGCATCGGCCGGCTAAATACAGGAAAATCGCGGTTAAAAAATTAAAGTTGTGAATATAGAGTAGGCTAAACTCTTTCTGATTTTTGTTTTAAAAAATGTCAGATCATGCACCTCCGAAATTCGGGAGACTTTTGTATCTAGGTTTCTGTGGAAGCGTGAATATTTTTTTCAACTTTGGATGGAATCCAGAAATAGAAAACAGAGAAAGAAGAGGGATTCATTGACGTAATTGAGAAAGAATAAGCCTATCGTGTATACGTGTATAGCGTACATGGAAATGTTTACTTCATTATCATCATTAGCCTTTTCCCGGTGAGGGGTCGGCATTTTAAAGTAGTTAGCATTTAATCAGGTCCGGAGAGGGACAATTTTACCAGCTCAAAGTTGGGGTCTTTAACGTGCAAACAAATTCACACGAGTGCGGGTATGACCAGAGAGAGCCCTTACCTTTCCGTTGTACATACCAGGGGCAATGCCATAGGACTCGGAAAAATTTCTCGCCCCAGCCGGGGTTCGAACCCGGTTCCTTGGCACCCGAAGCGGGCGCACTATAGTTAAATTGCAGTCAAACTGTCATGAACTTAAATTCGATCAAAATCATTGTATTTTTCTATTTATTTATTTTAAATTAATTTTTAAATATCTCAGTTAATAGGATGTTTAATACTTATATCGTTGGAAAGAGTTTTTATCAGTAATTTTAAAATAATATTGACCCAGTAAGGGGGCGCAGATAAACAAAATGTGCGCGTTAAAAAAATAACCGGTATTATTTCATAATAAAACTCCGTTTTTTTAAACCGGTTTTTATAAATATTAACTTTTAATAAAAAATACTGATCTTATAAATTTTTAATATCTACGTTATACTGATTGTAATTAATAATATTAATTAAAGAGTATACTATTAGGCTATTATAAGTTACACAGGTTCATGTTATTAATTTAATAATTAAGTTATTAAAAAAAAACGAGGTATTTGTTGGACAGGGTGGAGTTGATTTGTTGATAATCGTATAATTAGCTGCACTGGTAAATTATATATTGGCTGTATTAAAATATTATTTAATATTCTTTACACCAAATTAAACCGTTTTCTTATGGCAGTGGCTGTAAAAAAATTTAAATGGTACTTACTGACTTTCGTAGAAAACGCGGTTTTTTACAGCCTATATTTCTGTTATAATGTTAGGCCGTATTATGGTTCTATAGTCTGGAGAGCCTTTATATCATACCACCTTCCTGGAAGGTCATTTCTCTTAGGAAGGGGATCGAGTGTAACACTCATCCGAAAGAGTGGAGGAAAAATTTTCTTATCCTAAAATTTATTATTCCTAATTTTCTAAACCTAAAGTAGCCTAACTTACGTCAAATAGTCAAATTTTACAGGAATTAGAACCAGAAATCTTGGTAGAAAATTTAGATACCCCATATCACAGTTGACACGCACCAGAAAAGGGAGGGGATGCGCGCTGGTTTATTCTACGAAAAATACAAAAAGTACCAATTTAAAAAGAAATTTGTCGGTACAATAATTAACATCTACGGCTGGCATTAAAAAATCTATTAACTTTGTTAATGTTGAAAAAATACATTATTTATGGTAAATATTATACTGTATATAATATAAAAATCTATTCTTTATACCTCGATATTAATATAAATAATTTCCAACTCACTCGTCATGTATTAAATGTAATTATGAGAAAAAAAATCCTGGCTTTCAAAAAAAAAAATCATGGCTTTCAAAAAAAAAAATCCACATGCTATTCTTTTTAAAAAATCAAAATCAGCAACCATCTTTACGTTGAAAATCGACGAACTTTTTTTTCGTATTGTTAAAGTGGAGTTTCGTGTTTTTTTTTTTTTATAAGTTACTTATATTTTGGCCCCCAAATCGATTGACGAAAAAATTATTTTATTCTTTTTAATATGATTAGATTCAAAAACCTTTTTATTTTTCGTCCGAAAAGTGTTCTATTTTTGATCATTAGGGCCAAAGTTTTACAAAAATCTACTCGTTATATTTCAAGAACTGAACCTCCATTTATTATCACAATATGACGTTCGCAAACCCTTCATCCCCATAGAAACACTGTCAACAAACAACATGGCGTTCTAGCAACTCGACACTTCCGAACAGTTTCCGATCGCCAAATATTGTGAAATAATAAAAAAAAAGAGAAAAATGGAGGTGATAGAGTAGTTAAATACCATTATTTTTTTAAAATAATAATTAAAATGAATATTTTAATTTTAATAAAAAGATATTTTTATACTTTCCTCAGCTGACTCCGATGATT
>JAQGBM010001297.1:0-10957 GCA_034698405.1 Symphylella vulgaris | reverse complement strand
CTTTATACTTGGTTTTGAGTGGCATTTAAGTTAAATTTCGTTTTGACATTGTTAAACCGTTTTGACGTTGTTTTGTTGATGCCAACATATTTGTTTCTTTTTCCCTTTACCCTTCTTCTATACGTATACTGTACGTATATGGTGCCACCGGTCATACCCAAGGCTGCCAGTCGTATACCACACACTCTTATAGGCTATACCTTCAATACTTTGGTTTTGCTCAAGGCTGGCGCCTGTAGGACTTCTTCTGCAATATTAACGTTAGAAGCGGATAAAGCAAACTGTAGGAAAATTTTCCGGAAAATTGTGGTGCGTGCGGTAATTTTCCGAAAAATAAAAATTAGTACCATAGTAATATAATAAATTTTTATCCAATACTTATACTTTTTGGAAATTTTCTGGAAAAATACTTTTCGGCTAGGAAAATTTTTAATAATAATTTTCCGAAAAATTCACAACTCGACTCTTTCCGACCGGACACGACGGGTCAGAGTCAGACTTGGCTGACTCAACCGCCGAACCTGTTTTGGTAGAGTTCTTTTTTTATTACATTGATAATAATATTCTGTGGCATTGAAAACACAGTCATATATACGGTAGGCCTACTCGTAATATTAAGGGAATGACTACCTCGTACGATACGTACTACTGATTTTTCTTAATTTTCATTACTTAATTAAAAGACAAACAATATTAAAAACAATAATTCTTATTAATTTACGAATATTATCTCTACGAATAATCTACGAATATCTACCGACGAAAAGCGAGTTTGCTCGCATATAAAAGAATGAAAATAATGAACTGTCAGAACTGAATTTACATTTTAATTGTGATTTTAAATGTATATAGAATAATTGTATAAATTTTGAATTCGATTCGGCCAGAATATGGCTTTTTAATTATGTATATTTTGAGTCAATAAAATGATAATAATAATTTACGAAGGATTTATAATTTTAAAACGTACACGGTATATTACGGTAAGTTATTTGCAGGAATGTGGACCTAAGGCTATAACGAATGTTTGTCTTTGATCCACATTTGACATTCCTGCAAATACAATACATTTTAAAATTATAAATCCTTCGTAAATAATTAGTAACATTTGTGTGTATGAATACGGGACCTTATTTGTTTTTAATATTGTTAGAAATGAAATTTAAAGTGCCAAGGTCATTAAAAACTATTAGAAACCATTGAATTATTCATATTCAATTACTTACGTTATTAACATTACAACTTAAATCTAGGTCGATAACGGTTAAATTTTTATTTTTAAAAAAGTAGAAATTCAGTAGGGAGGAAATTAATACATGGGGTAAAATTCCACCGACTATGGTAAGTGTGTAATGGTGGAAAATGCACGAGACTATTACAAATTTACCATAGACTGCGGCATTTTTTCCCCATATATGAATTTCCTCCCTAAATCTAAAGTGGACATGATACAGCTAAAAGTGATCCGAATAAGAGTTAATGGGGGTAAATTATTATGGATTAAAACAAACCCACTTTTGTGGGTGGTGTACATGCGTATACCATAATTATGATCTAGCTGTCTCTATAGGCACGTAGTGGTTTCGTCTGTGGCTCATTATTGTCTATGTTTTTGTCAAGAAAGTTTGGCGCTGTTTTCAATAGAGTGATGTTTGAAATTGCATAGGCTAATTAATTAATTTTGTTTAGCTTGGCCTTTCGGAAAAGTCGCTGGAAGACTATTTGCGAATCGAAAAGGATATACAGCTGTTTGAACAACGGAGAGTCAAGGAGACGCTAAACGTTCGATTGGAACAATTGGAAAAGCTCAATGAAACGTTAAGTGATCTCGAAAAAGAAGTTGTTTCACTTCAGTCCAAAGCGTAAGTAACCATATGCAGCATTTCTCTAAAAAAAATTTAAAAGTCCCATAATAGGGGCTCTATTTGAAAATCGAGCCTTTCAACCAATTGTTCTTTTCCCTAACACCCAGCAGTGCCAGGTTGAGTGCTGGGCCAGCACTCAACCTGGCAGTGGGGGGGATCAAACAACGATTGGGACTCTTAAATTATTATGTTATGTACCTTAAAGAGTTCTAAAATATCGTTAATGTAAGAAGTTCTTCCTTCACAAACCTTAAAATTAACTTAGCCAAATTCATTTGAAAGCACCCGCCTGAAAACCTGTCTGGTTCCGCCACTGCAATCAGGCTCTTGTGATGCACTTAGGGAATGCAATCCCCCAATCCCAAAATTTTCTCTGAAGTTACTTAAATGAAGCTGGAATTAACTATTTTACTGTAGGCCTATTATAGCAGAAAATATCAAAATTTTAAATTATTTATGTTTTCATATGCCGATAAGCGGGATTGTGCTTACTAAGCCACTATCCCTCAGCACTAGACAGGGCCATAAAACAAACCTTAGCAACAATCAACAAACTAACTTAGGACACCATGTTAATGCCTGCTTTATTCATTGTTGCTAAGGTTTGTTTTTACGGCTCTGTCTAGTGCTGAGAGATAGTGGCTTAGTAAGCACAATTCCGCTTATTGGCATATGAAAAACCTCTATAATTATACGTACAAATTATGCTCACACAAGTAGACAGCTAGGTAATTTTTCTTATTTATTAGTCGAAATCAGATATTTATAGTTTCTCGTGATAGTCAAAATCAATGATGGCCGGACAATATCGTGTTAATTGTCTTGGGTGAATTCATTAATTTTATATTAATAAAATTTAATATTCGTCAAATACGAATCTGAAATTGAGGATCCGATAACATTGTAATAATACTTTTTTTTGGTAGGGGAGTGGCTAGTGAACCCATGATAATGAGGGAAGATGACAAGGGAAAGTACGTTCGAAATTTCCTCATGAAACTTAACAAATACGACGAAGACACGGCATACGAGAAAGCCGAGCTATTGGCCAATCTAAACAGAATAGTAAGTTAAGCTTAATTTATTAAGGGGATGACTACCTCGCACGATTCGTACCGTACTATTGGTTTTCTAAATTTTCATTACTTAAACGACAAACAATATTAAAAAATAAAAACAAATAAGGTCTCGTATTTATATAGGCTATACACAATATTGTTAATTACTAATTTCCGAAGGATTTATAATTTTAAAATTTATTGTAACGTTATTTGCAGGAATGTGGACCAAAAAAAGACATTCGTTATAGCCTTTGGTCAACATTCCTGTAAAAATACTAAAAGTTTTAAAATTACAAATCCTTCGTAAATTAGTAACATTGTGTGTATGATTACGGGACTTTATTTGTTTTTAATATTGTTTGTCATTACGTAAAGAAAATTCGTAAGAAAAACCAATAGTATACGAATTGTACCCCCGAATTGTACGGTACCCTTAAAGGGTACACTCGTAGTTTAATATTATAGAATATTAAATATACCGGTAAGTTAACGGAGTGCCTAATACCGGTATAACCTTAGAGCTAAGGTATTGGCACACTATAGATACACTGAAGATGCGCTGAGAAGAAAACACCTACGAAAAAAGGGGCTGCTGGATAGGACGAAAATAACTAAACAATACAAAAATCCATATCTTTCTTGCCATATCGTGCAATAATTGTATAATTGCCCAGGTAAACTCATAATGTGCAAGAGATTTTTTTTATTACGAATTATCTGTAATTACACAAAATTTAAAAATATAAAAATTGATTCGTATTAATTCATCAGATAACTAAACAAATATTAATGCTTTGTATAATTTTTGTAAGCCTATAATTAATAACCTTTTGTGTTAAAGGAAATCTTATCTCGAAAAATAGAAGGAGTCATGGCTCACAAGCACGTCTTGGAACAAGAAATTGCTGCCTTAACGGAAGACGTAGGAAAGTACGCCTTTCTATGCGAGAGAGAAGAAGCCATGTTGGCGTCCATATTCAACGGAGAATACGGAAGTCCCCTCGAAAACCAGCTCGAGAAAGAGCTAGACGAAGCCGAAGTTTGGAAACAACAAGTCGAGGTTACGGACTTTAAGTGGAGACAGGCTCACATCATGGTAGAGTTTTCGTGCAAACAGCTAGCCACGGGTGTCAGTCAGTGGATAGAAATTACAAAACTACCTATCAAGTAATTAAGATTATTTTTTATTTATTTATATTTAGAGAGATTATGATCTATATTCCGGTGATCTATGTACCGGTGATCCAAACGCCGGTGATCAAACTTCCGTATACCTTAGGGGTAAAGGTATAAAGAAAATAATAATTCAAATAAAAGTTATAAAGTCTTTTATTAGATGTTTTAATCTATAGATAAATACTGTATTGTATGCTGCCGTAAGACGTTTTTCTACAAAAATTAAGGAATTTTGGTGTCTAAGTTACTACCATATTATAATGCAAAAGTTTAAATTCGAGACGCAACAATTTCCTGACACCGTAATCTCTCATTTAAATCTTTTTGTTATAGAAAATAATATATAAAGTTGACGAAATATGGTCGACTTTATTATCTAACTTTATAATCTAACTTTAATCGTTGTGATATAATACCGGTATTGCTGTACCGGCGTTGCTAACTTGTAAGAATTAACTTACTCGTACGACAGCTGAATAATAAATTTGTGCACACGTTCATTTTTAATGGACGCACGATCATACGATTTCAATACTATAGCCTACAATACATAGATATTTTGGGGGCCGAGTAGCTGAGTCGGTAGCGCGTCGGCTTATAGGATGTCTTTTGCCTAGGGACCCGGGTTCGAGCTTCGGCTGGGGTAAGAATTATTCCGAGTCTAAAGCCCTGCTCCTGGTATATGTACAACGGAAAGAGAAGGGCTCGTGTGGTGTTTATCCGCACTTTAAAGACCCCAGCTGCAAAATTGTCCCTCTCCGTGTTATAGCATCTAAAGATGGAAAGATGGAATAGCCTAATACGCAAACAATAACAACAAGATAGACATTATTTTATTACGAACTTTAATTTCTAACGGCGGGCTTCCTCAGTTTACCTAAACCACTTCCACAATTATTAGGCTATAGTCTGTTAAACCAGAGCTTTACGATACCGTAATTTATAGTATTTTCTAGATATTTTAAAAATGCAAACCGTCATTTCTACTTTTCATATAAAATATCATTTCCCCACGGCTGCTTGTTGAATAATTAATAACGTATTGACCTGAAAGTCATTGTGCATTGTTCGCATGCACGCAATTCCCTCACTGAATATATAAAATAGCAACTAATTTTTATTTAAGATACAAACCCATGAACGTACTTTGCAGTCACTAATATTTCTTTAATAGTAGTGACCTGACCCCTAATGGAGAAGTTGATTAAATCCCATAAACTCTGTATATGTACACGTGTAATATAAGCCGCCGCCGCCGTTTTTGCCAGCCGTTTTTGCCTTTTTGAGCAGCCAGTGGAAATTTTTTCGTTCAGCCAGCTTAGCCGGCCACTCCCGGGACCGGCGTCAAATTAAGTTGGCCCCGGATCTTTAAAATATCCAGCCGATTTGTATCACACATTAGCAAAAAATTTTCTTACTTTTCATTTGGAACCGCATCGCAATTTTGCTTTGGTGAGATGTATTCTGCTACCAGATTGGTATAAACCCCGGCATAGACCCCGTATATAGACTAGGAGATCTGGGGGCTATAGACTACCAAATAAAAGAATCTGTCCCCTGTGGACTCCCTGGTTTGGGGAGGGGAGGGATTCCTTTCTTCTCACTATACACTTTTTACTTGTCTTGTCTCACACACTCCGCGCGGTATCCATATAACCACCGAAATAACTTATGACATCACACCGCAGTCAAATTAATGTTTTACTAATATTACCGGTAATATTAAGTTATTATAGGCTCTTCGATTTTATTCATTTTGTATTTGTGTGTTTATTTAATGTTTTTATCACAGAAATATAGACCCCAGGTATAAATTAGCGGAGGAGACGAGAAACAATATGACAGCTGCCTTCCAGAACCTACAGGGTGCCCAGAAATACCTGTCCAATATATCGTTTCCATATTGCACCAAAGCCGAACTTCAAACCTTATTCCAGGTAAAATTACTCTTGTGTCTTGTCTTATAACTGAATGTGCAGGACAGGATATTGGGAGCAAGGGTTTGACCAAGGACATAATAATGTTTGTGTAATATGTCCTTGGTTTGACGCATAATTTTCACCATTTGTTCTTGCGAAATCTAGTGGCAAGATATTTTTTATAATAGAATGATGTGACTATACCATAAAATCTAGAGCTCTTAATTAGTACGAACAGGGATTGATGAACATTGAATAACCAGCTAAAAACCGTTGCTCCAGTCTAGATTGTGGCTAGATTTTAGTTTGTTTATCCTCACGGCAAAACAAAGCTAATGAACCGTACCGCTAATGTACCTTACTCTGTATTTTCAGGCCACATCTTACGTTTTCACGGACATGCAGTCAGAAGATAGAATCAAGCATGCTCTAGACTTCTATATCACTACTTTAAAGAGATGCAACGCTTTGCGACAATGGTTCGAGGAGGTTAGTATGACGTCATTGTGGTTCTTAGAATAAAATCACTATAATATCCTCCTAATATCCCATTAATTTTGTTAATGCCAGGTGCTCAACATAACTCTGGACGAGTTAGCCAAAGCCAACCACGACGTGTTGGAAAAGAGAAAAAGGCTGTACAAAGAACGGGTTCTATTACTTCGGGAGAAGATAGCTGAGGCATTTGGAAAAGAAGTTAACTTTGATTTAGATGGTAATCACATTTTCTATACTTACTATATAACTAATTAACGATATAAAGATACCTGACTTCTTATATGACTATTTTTAATTTCGCAAGTCTGTTTTCTGCACTTTCGTTTATAAAACGTTAGCCGATTACCTCGATCTATTTGTAGGTTAAGAGGATGGTCAAACTGTAAAATGTTAAAACTAAGTTATTTATTTTTCTCAGAAATGGCAAAGAAAATTACTCAGGACAGTGAAGAAGATATTGAAGAAAAAATTCGAAGGAGAACGAGACAGGTATTATAATAACAATTATTCTCTTCCATGGGGGAAATCATCAACGATTCAACACCCTGATATTTTCCGTACCATAATCTCGTAAAAACGACAAGTAGGTTAAAAACAAATTCAGGAACGGCAACCAAGTTACATTCATAGAACTCTTTTTGTATTATTTTGTAATCAAATACTGTACCGTATTGATAGCCTATATTAGATATCGAAACTTCTAAATGAGGATAGGCTCATGGTATAAATGTAAAATGCTAATTTAAAAAAAGGGGGGGAGGGTTATTGATTAGGCTACTCGAGAACTCGTGCTCAAATAGAAAATGTTAATTGTGAAAAATAAAAATAAATGTATAGCTTGTTTCGTAACAATTCCTTCCAATTTCCAACCCTTGGATAAAATCAGTTAATATGATGATTATTGATTAATCAACTATTTCTTTTCAGGAGAGTTCGAATCCTATTAAAGTGCAGATGCCAGACGGGGAACGCACCTATTCACCAATTAAAAAGTCGGAATTGGCACCACCCCCAACTTACGAAGAGCTGTTTGGTAAGAAATACCGTACTAGACAAGTTTTATGTAGTGATTAAAAATTTCACTGCCACACGACGAACTTAAATTATACTGCATAATTATTATAACGTACTGGGTGGTGTTAACTGTTACAGGTAAACCAAAGGCACCTGATGGTGACATAGATATGGATAAAGACACCGAAGACCTTTTGAAGGAAACTGAACCCCAGTACGATTTAATGGACTCATCTTCCCTAGACTTTGTAATGCAACAACGGAGGAACCGAAGAGCCCGAATGAGGCTGCAAAGCGTGGAAATTCAGGAGCTTGCTGCCCGGATACAGAAGCTAACTGGAATGGGAGTGGTGAAGGAGGAAGGAAAGACTAAAAAACTGATTCACGAAGATTCGCTCGACGAAATTGACCTGCCCCCGAATTACACGAGAAAGGATATGGGGGGGCTCAAGTGAAAACGGAAAATTGTTGTATCGAAAATGCGAGTACCCTCTAATATTATTATTTTAATCATTATTTTTTCATTAAAAATAACTTCCCATTTATCATGATTGTGTTTATGCAACTCCAAAAAACTTCCGTAAAAGATTTCTATCTCTAAGCCTGTGCGGGTAATTCGAAACGTAATGGAGCAGTGTCGAGCTAAGGATACTGTATACCCCGTATAGCCTAGTGATATACTGCTGGACAGTGAACACTCATACTGGCACACCTAGCACTCAGTCCTTCGTGGAAATAAAGTATAATAAAGAAAACTGATCGAAGTTTTGTCCTAAAACATCCCTCCAATGTCGTTGACTTTACTCGTGCGGCGTACAGCGATATTATCAAAAGAGAATAAATAAAGATTATTAGGGAAATTATAATCGTATGCGAAAGTTGAGCTATCAATATTATTCACTTCATATAATTATTTATTATTAATTCAAAATAAATACCAACAGTTAGTCTTATAACACGTCCGAATGGCGAGAATACCGTATAAAAGTTTACTTCATTTTCTAGAGTGGTTAATTTTAGAGTAACATTTATAGCCATTTCGTACTATTTTGGGTCCCCGGAAATCCGGAATAGCCACAAACAACATTAATTTGACTCGGAAAAGTCCGACAATTTTCACAGGTTGAATAAGTTCGACACGTGGGTAACTTAATTAAGTTCGATACAGAATAACCAACTCAGAATAAATTCTTCTGTCGAATAAATTCAAAATCTTTCTCTCGAATAAATTCGACAAGCATAAATTCTATTATTTTTAAATCGATGCTAAGGAGGTAGACTCAGTAGAAGGACAAGTGACAACTTTATATTCAAGTTCATTCACAACATTTCTGCATAAAAATTATGAAGTTGACAAGTGACAGATATTAACGTTGCGTTAAATTCTATATTAGAATAAGGTATGCCTAATCGAAATGTGTCTAGCCTACTTGTCGAAACTATAATTCCGATAGTATAGGACTGTGATGGAAACGCGAGGAAAGCGGGTTGGGAGCGATCTCATCCCGGGATATTTTTCTTGTGGAAACAAGAATTATTCTGATCTTATAGTGTACCCATTGAGTTTGAGGGGAAAATCAATGAGTGTACCTTAATCCGGAAGAACTTAATTTCGTTCGGGGCTATTCCGGTGATACCCTTTTTTTCTTATTTTTATGTCCGAGTCCGACAGTCCATTGTGGTACCAATATTGCTTCTATCCAGGATTTATTTTGACTTTTTTTTTTCTACTACCCGTAATTTGTGACATAGCCTAACAGTCTAAAGCTATTATGGTACTATATACGAAGTAGCTCTAGCCTACACGTAAAGGATTTCCACACGTGTGGAAATTCTTGGAACGGCCGTGGTCTTCGAAGCTGATGGAATGTAAAGGCAGATCCCCTTGTTAATAAAAATGGAAGGAAAAGATCTAAGAGAAAACAGAAAAAAACCTTGGGCCTGCCTAGTGACCATGTTTTTTTGTATTCTCTATATAAATATAGGTATAGTCAAGGATGCATAATATTATATAATATATAATATAATGCATTCTTGGTATAGTCGTATAGATCTTCTTCCAATTCATGATTTTTCCTAACGTGGGATCAAGTTAAGAAAAAATTTATTCCTGGTGGGATCCGTCTTAAAAAAGCTGGGTATATTATCATATGAAATAAAAAATAGTAGTATGTATTTTGCATTGACTTCAAAATTAGGCTACAAACAAGCTCCAGGGGAACTGCTTAAACCCAAATACAGTATAAGATGTGGCGAAGACGAGGACACATCACACAAAATCGTGTTACAGGGAACAGAAAAAAGCGCATGACGTTAAACGAATCATAAGCTCGGGATTATGTGACTTAATCGTTTTTCTATCAACAATGGGGCAAATTCGGGTCCATTTCTTAGACAAAAATGTATGACACACACACGTTACCGCCTCTGTACGTTTGGCTCAGGGCCAGGTAACCTGTATGTGTATACTATACATATACATTTTTATCTAAGAATATCTTATGGACGCGAATTTGCCCCAATGTTTTGTGAAACACGATTTTGTGGTGCCCTCGCAAAGAGGGGGAGAAACGCGAGTAATTTAATCGTTACGAGATTATTTCCAAAAGATCAACCTCAGAGCATAAACATTAGGCAGAATTCTGTACTAAGCAAAAGTTGGAAAAAACACTACAGGTATATTTTTCCAACGCGTGATTGTACCCCGTAGTATAGGCTAACCCCTTTTGTTAAAAAAAAAAAGAAAGAAAAACTTTGTACGAATAAAATATTAAAGACGTATAAAATATTAATGAGTAAAGGTTGTCGTGCTTACTTTGGTTTTATTTATTTATTTTATTTAAAAACTAGCAAAAACAGCTGGTACGGTACCGGTAGTTTTATTTCACAGTGGAACAAGTTTAAAGATGCCCCACTGAATTGCTAATTGGAGTCAGGGTTGCCAGATTGGGCGCAAAATAATGCGTCGATTGGGCTCCTTTTTATCTGGCCGGGCGGCATATTTTTTTTTCTACACGGCGCCGGGCGCATTTTTGGGCTACAAAAATTTCGTATAAAAATTGGGCGGAATTTCGACTACTTTCTTAAAATTTCCATGGAATTCCATGAAATTTCATATTTCAGAGAATTGAAAGAGACTGATGAGCGACTGTTCCATTTGAAATTTTTGTATTTATTCTCAATTTCTCTATTTTATGCGTACCGGTAAGTCGTATTATAAAAAAGATTTTTATATAATTATATTGAACACCCTTTTTAGCCCTCTTTATTAGATTGGGCGCTTTTTTGGGCCAATTGGGCGTTTTTCCAGTTTGACTATCTGGCAATCCTGATCGGAGTATGAAAATTGGCGGAGTGGCATTGGGGTTTGGTCTCCCCACTGTTGATTAAAGTCAAGCTCCGTCGGGTGTGGTCAGCGTTAGGA
>JAQGBM010001296.1:0-10958 GCA_034698405.1 Symphylella vulgaris | reverse complement strand
TTTTAGGCCAAATTGGTCGTGTGAGGTGTCTATGAAAAGGTCTCTGCAAGGGGAATTCATTGCACCCTGAGTGTAAAATTTTCGTACTTCGGGAACT
This sequence comes from Symphylella vulgaris, assembly GCA_034698405.1. Lineage (NCBI taxonomy): Eukaryota > Metazoa > Arthropoda > Symphyla > Scolopendrellidae > Symphylella > Symphylella vulgaris. The sequence continues at coordinate 10,861 of JAQGBM010001296.1, read as the reverse complement.
TCCGGTTCGGACCCAAAACCGGAAGTTAATGACTTTTAGGCATATAAAGCATTTATAGTAAAAAACTTTGTTTTTACGGGTTGATTTTTTAAAAAATTTTATAGTTTAAACAAAAGGAAATGAAAATTCGATCTGAGATTTGGAATGACAGTCTGTTATCCGTTTTCTGCGAACTCGGTGGAATAATTGGGATTTTATTCGGAATATCAATATTTTCGACACTCAACAAGTCATTCGACAAAGTTCCGGATTCGATGAAAAAACTATTTTACGAATTATCCAAAGAATTTAAAAAATGGAAAAGGAGAAACCATCATCATCAGCATCACGTAACAACATCGACGAGAAGACATAATATTCAGCAACAGACCAGCAGACTAGTGTTTGTTAAAAGTGGTATAAATAATGGCCGTTTAAACAGAAGACCCTCCTTTATTGTTAATAATTCGTTTCTAGTTTAGTCACTGTCCCGGTTTTAAACAGCCGATTTTTCGTAATAACCCGTCCAGTTTTTAATAATAAGAATAATTTATTCATTTTGGTAGCCTATATTATACAAGTAGGCTATACATTTGAACATTTAAAAGCAAATTTTTTACATTCACATTCACCTAATTCAGTTAAAATTATATGCATTTCGGTATTTCTAAGGGATGGGTGCTTGGGAGGAGAGGTTAACCCTAACTGGAGAGTTAACCTGAGGTTAGCCGAACGAAATAAATTGATATCTTCGTAACCCCTGAACGAAAATGAACATAATTTATTATAAGATATTGAAAAGATCTATTCGAAAATGTAAAAAAATATGGGGTCGTCGCATTAAATCAAAAGATATTCGATATACAAAAAAAAAATTTGTAAGAGCAAAATTTAGTAAACTATATATTTTGAAAAATATTTATATTTAATGCGACGACCCCATATTTTTTTTACATTTTCGAAAAGATCTTTTCAATTCGGAAATTTTGGTGTAGGCTATCATATGTTCATTTTCGTTCAGGGGTTACGAAGATAACAATTTATTTCGTTGGGCTAACTTGAGGTTACCCTCCAGTTAGGGTTAACATCATTCTGAGCTCCCAGCCCTAAATGTAACGATTCCAAATTCAAAAATAGAGTTTGTATTTATTGAATAATGAATATAGGCGTACCGTTAATAAATGTAATGATTACTGCAATTATTCCAAGTTTAATATAGCCTATGGTATTCAATATAAGGGTCTAGCTGTTTTCTTAACCCAATTTTAACAACTCAATAAGGTGGAGCCATGTTACGCTATGCTTCCTTGCTCAATTTTACCTACAGAAAATTATAGACGGTAAAATTATAGAATGAAATACTTTTCTAGAGTGGCTACTCTTTCGAATGCGAGTTTAAAGGCCCGTATTAGAGGAATATTTTCTTTTTATTACTTTCACAACTATGAGAGAGCTCTCTATTGTCGCGTCTCATCGTCTGAATTCCCACTTCTCTAAAACGGGCTTGGTTATAGAAAAAAGCCATGTACCATAAGCAAAATTGGACCATGAAGGTTATAAAAGACTTAATTCCGCTCACGTTCCCCAGGGTATGTTTAGCATCAGTAGCATAAATAGTCCAATGTTACAGACCTTATGTGCCTGCCCCAGTGGTTCAGTTGTTAGCGCATTTGACTCTGAATCTGAAGGTCTGCGGGTTCAAACCCCGGCTGGGGCAGGTAAGAATTTTCGGCTGAGTAAAATTCTTGAAGTGGCGGTTACTTCTGATGAGAGTTTAAACCGAGGTCTTGTGTAGATCCCCTTAGCGCTCTGCACATTAAAGAACCCTCATACAGGTCTGTAAATCCTGTCCCTGAGGCAAAATTAAATCTCACCGTCGTCGGATTATGACCTTCGTTGTCGCCTTACCGCGACGTTAAAAAATCAAACAACCAAACGGTCCCCAGGGTATGTTTAGCATCAGTAGCAGAAATAGTCCAATGTTACATGGTAAAGGGAAAATAAGTACTTGTAAACAATTTCGGCTTAGAAGTGGACGTAAATCTGAATAAATGTCTTTTATTATTGTAGGCACTAATGCATTGGAAAAGCCCCCCATTTCGAGGCTTAAGAAGACGGGAGAGTCTTTTCTCCAAGACGGACCCTGCTGCGAGGTTGCTCCCAAGCTCAACAAATGTCGCGAGTGTCGTATGACGCCAAATCAGAGAAACAAGAAGATGCCAAATATCTTCTGCCGGTTTTACGCATTCCGGAGACTAAAGTACAATAAGAATGGACTGCTGGCCATCGCCGGATTCTCGGAACCCGACGACGCGAGCGAAGATGACCGCGGTCTGTGGCTTCCAAAGGTGGACGCTCCGCCCGAAGATCTCAGTCCGGAAACTTCAAAATTCCTTTTGGAGTACGTCGGAGATCAATTTTGTGAATTGGTTCAACAGGAGAGCGAGGCGGAAGCCTTACAGATGAGAGAAGGTTGGTGTTTATTATATTTTCCAATATTTTCAAGGATATTAATTACTGAATTGTTGATAATTTTAGATAAGAAAGTAGCGTGGAAGCGCGTCGTAAGCGGTGTACGAGAGATGTGTGACGTTTGCGAAACAACTTTATTTAATATCCATTGGGCATGCGACAAGTGTGGATTCGTAGTTTGCATCGATTGTTACAAGGCTAGGAAGACTGGGACGGTGAAGGAGGAAGAGAATCCTGGTCGGGATAGAGACGAATACCAGTGGCTCTTGTGTAACAGTAGGCAACCTCACGAGCAGAACAAACTCATGTTAACTCACATCATCTGCGGAAATGGTAAGAATATATAACATTTCTTTTAAGGAATATCCGCCCTAATATTACATGTATAAAAATCATTTCCAAAGATTTGAGGATCATGAAAATCCGTTGCATTGTAGTTGAGATATTTGCATTTTAAAGTACGACGGGCGTTCAACAAGTTTTGAAAAAAAAAATCAAACACCGTGCTGCATTGAAGAACTGCAAATTTCATAGGTCCCCTACCCTGCCTATTCTCCTGACCTTGTTCGCTGGAGCACCTAGGTGTGGTGAATAGGCAGGGTGGGGGACCTCCTGAAATTCAATACAGCATTTTTGGCGATTTTCCTATCATGTCCGATTGTCTCTACACACCTTACAAATCACTTTACAAAAACCAAACCAATAATGACAGACCAAACCGGCTTTGGGTATTAAACTATCAAAGGATGTCGCAATATCCAAAAAAAATTGCAAGGGCCTATTACGGCTGCATCATATTTACGCTCAACACTTATTGAAACGCCCTTCGTAAATATTTCCTAAGGTAACGGATTTTTGTGATTTTTACATTGTTGGAAAGGGATTTTATACCGACGTCTCAGAATGAGAGTGGAGATAAATACTTAAGTCACACTCTTTTCAATACTTAATAATTTTTTTCTAGCTTTGTACGACTTGGGCAAGATGGTTCATACTTTACGAAAGAAATTAAACATAAAATCGTATTGCAAGTGCGAGAGGAAAGGTAGCGAGACTGAGAGAAAGTCTGTGGTGCCTTCCAACGGATTGGTGAACAAGATACTGAAAAATACCACAAAGTGCTTCGATGCTAAGGGATCTGCGGGCGGACAGGTGAATGGCATCACCACCGAAGGAAGCAACAAGAAAAACAATAAAAAGGCCAAACAATCTGACTCGATCCTCAACGGAACAGACATTAAACAGGAGGAAGAGAATTCTAGCGGAAGTTACAGCTCTTCGGAAGCAGCGTCTCCTCTTTGCTGGCTTGCCGACGTTGCCCTCACTTCGGGGAAACTAAAGGATTCGGAGGAAGATTCTGACGAGAAATCTGAGAATTTTTCGACCCTTAGGGAACTGTTGATTAGACCGACGGGCAAAAATAACGGTAGTAGCCCCGTAACCAACAATAATAACAACAATAACAATGCCATTGCAACGACTCCTAGGAAACAGCCTGGTCTGTGTACTTTAGAAGAAGTCATATCGTGCGTAGTTGAACAGAGTATCACCAAAGATTCAATGAACGATTTTGATATAAAGGAAGAAAAGTTAAAATACTACATGAGAAAGTTTCCAGCTCGCAAGTCGGGAAGAGAACCGTTCCCCATTAGGATGTTTACGCTTTCAGAGAGCATGGATCTGTTTCCAAACGTACCCCATTCGTGGCTGTGCAACGGAAAGCTATTAAAACTTCACGAACCAACCAATAATTCCAACACCACCCTATTTCAGGAACAGTGGAAAAGAGGACAGGTAACATAATACTTTTATACTCGATTTATTTTTTACGTAAAATAATATGTCCCGGGGGAAATTATTCGATTTTCTGAAATATAGTATGGATGAAATCAATTTGCTCGTATTTGTATAGCGGAATGGAGGTTTTTTTTTGCATGGCCATGGAGTGTGTTGTGAAATAGAGTGAATTAATTGGTCCATATCGACTCGAGGTCAATAAAAGAGTTAGTAGCGCGTTAACCCCGGATGTTTCGTGTCGTGATCCCGGTTTGGCACGAAAATGTTTAGTTATAATTCGCAATGGAAATGGTCATTTCAAATTCTTCATCATGAATAAACATACCCCATTTTCAAAAAGTACATCTTGTGCTATTTCTCCTATTCACTTCTAAATCCTAGGTTTGGGTGTTCAAATCCAAATTTAACACTGAGGCGGATGAAAGAAATTCTTTAATACGGAGCTCTTTCGGATGAAAGTTTAAATTGGTTTTTTTGCTCTACGCCTCCATTGATCACTGTATAGGCAAAATTTAAATCTTACTCTGTAATCGGGTTATGACCTTACTTTCTCTCTTCAATGTTAAAATAATTAAATTTCACGACTCCGGAATATTAAAAGTCAAGTTATTAAGAAACTTATTTTACGTGGTTTGGAACAAGATTTAATAAATGTGTGTTTTATTTCAGCCTGTGCTGGTAGCATCAGTGTGTCGTGCTTTGGACATGAAACTTTGGCATCCCGATTCTTTCGCTCGTGACTTTGGAGACACGAGAAACGACCTAGTCAATTGTCACAATGGAAACATCGTTCCCAATCAACCCATGAGGAAATTCTGGGAAGGATTCGAGGACTTTTCCAGTAAGTATATATTTTTAATACATTCTACGTACGAGATTTGTACCAAATACTGTAGTCATAAAATAAATCGTAATTTTTTGTTTCTTTAGAACGTTTAAAAGACGAAAACAACGAATACATGTTGCTCAAACTGAAAGATTGGCCTCCAGGCGAAGATTTTAGCGAGATCCTTCCTACCCGATTCAGCGATCTGATGAAAGCGCTGCCACTCCCTGAATACACTCACAGGAACGGACGATTGAATTTGGCTGCTAGGTTACCCGAATGCTTCGTTCGACCTGACCTCGGTCCCAAAATGTACAACGCCTACGGTTCAGCTCTATATCCAAGCAAAGGAACCACAAACCTTCATCTCGACATAAGTGACGCCGTCAACGTCATGGTTTATGTCGGAATTCCTAAGGACGGAGAGAGCGAAAAACACATTCAGGGTAAGTTAGAACTTATTTCGATGTTCTAGGATTGAAACTATGGTCTGGGTCAGCTAATTCTAAGACGAAGTACGTTATCAAGGTAGCACAAGGAGGGGAGATTTTTCACAACCGTACTGTAAAATCATAATACCTAAGAGCTTTGACAGATAGCGCTGCTATTCTTATACGGTAAGTAGCAGTGACGTCACTGAGAAAGGAATTTATAAAATTTTCTGACTTCCTTGCATACACACATTGCTTCAGGCAAATTCCCCTCGAGGGTAAAGAAGGGGGAAGGTTTGACAAGAATGAAATAAAATAATTATTATAAGCTGAGATGATAGACTTGCACTTTCAAAGCTGCTCTATAAAATATAGGCTAATATTATACCACAAAATTATTATTGTGTGTTGATTGTATAAGATTACCTTAGCACGCCATCCTATTCTATTTACATAAAAACATAATTTTATCCATTATACAGAAATATATATTCGACCAAAAATATTAATTAGCAAAAAATGGCATATTGTGAAAATTTGGGGTGTGAATGATAATAATTATGATATGATTTTAATCATTTCATAATAATCTGTCGGATCCCTTATAATTGAATAGATTTTTTATTAGCTCTCTGCCAGGCGCGGTTTTAAGGTCCGCTGCTGGGGGGGGGGGGGGGCGGTATTCCCCAAAATTGAGAGGGAGCAGAGAGAAATTTTTAACGTTTTTTATGATAATTTGGTGAAATTGAGTAATTTTGTTAAATCGGGACCGCCGGAGGCGAAATTTTTGAGGTTTTTTTTTTTTAATTTGGTGAAATTGAGTAATTTTGGTAAATTTAAATAAATAAGATTGTCTTACGCAGCCAATGACGAAAATAAAATAAAAAATTGATAATAAAAAAACCCATTCTCCGGACTGGACTGGGGGGGGGGCAGAACAGTTTGAGTGGGGGGGGGCTGTAGCCCCCACTTGCCCCTCCCTTGGCGCCGTCCCTGGTCAAGTTAATTAAAAGGTTGTAAAAAAAAATAGGCGAAATATCTCACTAACTTGTAGCCTCGAAGGTTGTCGGTGGCCCAAATGGCAACCGAAATGGGTCCTACGTTTGCGATTGCGTGTTGGAGTGCCGATTCGCCTTTGACGTATCCGATTTTACTGGAAATGGTGACTCCGCTGTTTGGATTTGCTTTGTATTGACACGTTCCTTGCTAAAAAATTGAATTTAATTATTATAGAATACATTTTTTTTTATTAGGACCCACTAGTGCTAGAAAAAATGGCCCAGCTGGTTCCAAAATCTTGGGGGGTCTGGGGACGGCAGACCCCCCCCCCCCCAAGTGTAATTTTTTTAAAGTTCAAAGTCAAAGGCGGCGAAATTTTTTAAAGTAATTTTGTTCTGATTCCCCCCTCCTGTGCCTCAGGAGGCATTGGTTCAAGTACTTACTGTACTCTCACTGGTTCAATTACCTTGGGATCTTGGACATCGTATGGTACTGGATACTGCGTTTCGGTGTCAATTCCATTGTTCTCATTGACGTACTTCCAAGCTTTCCAGAACCATCCCCATTTGCAACCGATATTACCTTAAACATACGATTTTAATATAGTCGCCGCAAATTTAAATCGCGCCCCTGGTTTAAAAAAAAATAAAAAATAAACCCTTACTTGGGGTGATTTGCACGCGCTGAACGTGGTATTTGGTGTCTACTTTGCTAAATTTTATCCTTGCTTTGATACTATTTCGAGATTTAATCGCACATGATTTTGAATCTTGTGCTCCAACTCGGGATTTAATCGCTCGTGTGCAAATTGATAATCGTTTATCGCCATGGAGACAGCCAAAGGCGGGAAATTTTTATTTTTGCAAAAGGCGGCAAATAGCACCTCGCGCTTTCCACCCTCTCGCGATACAAGCGCCAATTGGAAAAACGGTAATTTGCGGTGACTATATAGCAGCTGACCTTAAAACCGCGCCTGACACCGGCTCTGGTTTGCTGACCAATACCGGTACCTCGCCCCAGGGCCTGATTTACAAATGTGCGTCACAAAAAAATCGGGGCTTTCCAATAAAAAATATTCCATAATTTTGGTGAAGAAATAACGCCTACCTGGTTATTAATATTTTTTCAAAACATAAAACAAAGGTATTGTGAAGGGGAGATAGTTTAGTTTTTATTTTTATTTTGGAACGCACCCACACGGTGGGCGTTCGTTTATTTCTAACAAATAGTTAGGATTAGTTAAGCGCGATCATTGGTCGAGGATTGCAGCAAGCAATCTCGAGCATGCGCAGTAATAGTGATCGAGCGCCCTTTGCTCCTTAACCCGGAAGTTGGGGCAGTCAGAGTTCAGCATCGGATGCAGATGGTTGTGAGCAGAACTAATGAACCTTGTACGCAAATTCTGTAACTTCTTTAAATACGCAAAATCATCATAAGATGTACAAAGTGTTGTGTAAGGAACTGTGACTCGTTAAATAAAGAAGCACGTTTTTATTTGGAAGGAAATACGACTGATTGTGCACTCTGTCCGGTAAAAACTCGTCAAGTCTGGTAAGCTTTTGTTTCAGTTTTAGACAATGTAGGTTTCCAAATTCTCTTAATATTTCCGGCCTAATTCCCATTAGACCCGGTTATAATTTTGGTGGATGGCTTGGGTACAAAATCCGTATAAATCCTAGCAAAACCTGTGAGTCTACGAGACCCCTAAAAAATTTTTTTTTGTACGCAAAAATCTAGTCGAAACACGAACCACCAGAAACCTAAATAGCAGCCATTTTTTTGTTAGTCTTCATTTTACACCAACAGAGCTTGGAAATAAAATGTAAATTTCCCCATTTATCTCTACCTAAAAGTGCTTAAAGTTAAGAATTAACGTTAATTTAATAAGTGGCTATTAAATTAGGAACTTAAGAGTACGATTTTATTAATTACGGCTTCGCAAAGAGTTTGACAGTCGAACACAGAGTGCCCGCAGAGCAGTGACGCAGACAAATTTTTTTTTAAGTTCCTCAATTGAGAAAATTAGCTTAATAATTTTAGTCACAGGTGCTGTCCGAGTGTAAAACTAAAAGTTAGCCTAATCTGCACGCAAAATAAGTTCGGAAAGTGGGTTTTATTAATTTTAAAATCAAATTTTTAGTTTCTGAGTTCCTATTTCCATTTCAAGTAATGGCGGCTTTATTGGTCACCATATTTTAACGCAAATAATTTCTGGGAACGAAGTTCCACCGTGTCACATTTTTGAGTTCGCCGACCGTAAAAACTGCCACGTATTTTTTTTTTTTGTCAATTGGTAAAATAATTTAACGAGCACGAGTTGAGATGGTCCCCTAATTTTGAACGAATTTTTTTTTTTTGCCACGTAATTTAATTGTTTACATGTCACAGTCAGGTGCAGTTTTTCGTGCGCACTTTATTTTGTACGGATCATTTTTGAAGCGCACACTGTAGCAAATTTTTTTTGAACGCACACTGTAGCACAGTTTTTGAACGACATAACACAATCTTTTGGGGGTTGAATTTTTGTTTTATGTACCCTGTTTTCAGCCCTGGCCTTTGTAAGCTACACTAGTGTTTAGTTAAAAGTGCATGATAAAATATTTTAGAATTACGCTTCTGTTGTTTACAGGATAATTTGTTGGGGGAATTTTTTCTTAACTACAGCCTACTACAGCCTAGTAAATAATAAGTTAGGTACAGTACAGTACACAAAATTTAATTTTTTGAATTTAATTTTAATCCAGAATTTTTTTTTGTGGGTTTTAATTTGGAATCGAGTACGTAATTAGTTAGTGATGAACATTTTGGAGATTATTTTATTTTAAGAATTTTTTAAAGATAAGTGCACGGTACGGCCTAGTATAACTTAGGGTACACTACACAATTTTGAATTGAAGTTTAGTTGGGATTTTAATTTTGAATTTTGCATTAACGTACAAGTTAGTTAGTGATTAACTTCTTGGGGAATATTTTGTTTTAAGCATTTTAATTTTTTTTTTGAGCTCACGATATAGCCTATTAATTCATAGGTTAGCCTACAGTGCACATTGTTTTTTGAAATTCAATTTTAATTTAGATTTTTTTTTGTGTGTGGGTTTGATTTCACTTTAATTACATAAGTTAGTTAATTACGATGGCTGCTAGTAACTTAGAACAAATACCAGAGGAAATAGTTATGGGTGATGGGACTACCGTAGAGGCTGCACATAGCCTAGTCCAGGATCCCTTGGCTACGCCTAGCCTAACCAGATCTCAGCAAAGGCTGGGTATGGGTTTAGACCTACAGCACGAATCCCCACGCAATGATAATTTGGGCTCAGACTTAAACGCTGACACCCTACGCAATGCAACTTCGGGTCTAGGCCGGGAACTGCACGATGCAGCCCTAGCCGAACAGTTTTTGTTCCAAGACCGTACTACCCGAGAACGCAATGAGCCTCAGGCTTTGGGTTTGCACCGAGCATCCCTAGTAAATAGTGACTTTTTAAGAACCGCACGCAGTTCCCAAGAGCGCAGAGATAGGCTGCATGCCTACGAGCTTGCGAATAATGCTTACGACCTTGCGAATAACCGCTTGCCACAATTAGACCTCCATTTAGGTGCTAGGTCTAGAGTTCCTCAGCACGCAAACCCCCAGGCGCAGCGTTTACTTGACAACCCCCTCGGTTTAGAATTTCCAGAGCAATTTAACTGGAATGCAGCGTTGCCTGGTAGAAATAGAGCACCGCGCATAGGTGACCGCAACCAAGCACAGCAGAATCAAGTGCACATACCCCCCCTTGCTCCAGCGCAGAACCCTATTGCCGCAGCGAATAATAATAGGCTTGGCCTAGGTAATTACCAGAATTTAAATATGCAAATGCCACCCCCCATTCATGCACAGGCCCCTGCAGGCGCATTAAATCCTAACGCATTGATCGGTTTAGGTAATCCGGGTCATGTTAATTTAAACGCACAGCCGCAAGCAGCGCCTATTAATCAGGCACAGCCGATAGGTCACCCCATTGCGAATTTAAACCTAGTGGTACCTCCTGCAGCCCCTGTACAACCAATCATGCCACCCCTACAACCACTGCCTAGGCAGAATAGAGGTCCGAACCTTCACTACCGGCTTGGCCCTCCCCATAAAATTCCTCAGATAGTGCCGCCATTTACGGGTGATGACGTAGATGTTGATCTCGTCGACTGGCTGATTGAATTCACCAGAGAGGCTACGTTACATACCTGGACCGACTTCGATAAGTACGATTATATTGGGAGACAGCTTAAAGGTTCGGCTGCAGGGTACTATGATATATATCATGGATATATATCATTGATATATATCACGATATATATCAATGATATTTATTTTAAA
>JAQGBM010001295.1:0-10959 GCA_034698405.1 Symphylella vulgaris | reverse complement strand
TGTCTAAAGGATTACTATTTTTTACTTTTCCATTATGTGCAGACACAGCCGGCTGTGGTGCAGAGAACAACAAGACAGGGTATCCCATTCGAAAATGGACTAAGTTAGTTATTCCCAAACTGAGATTTATAATAAATCGCCTAATAGCCTAGCTACTCCGCAGGACAACAAGGGGCGGAACAAATTTCAAGTATGTACACTGTACAATCATATCAGTACTATCAGTACTAACTTACTTGATATGAATATGACTTGAAAGTGCCCTGATTACTTTAGTAGGTTTTCTTTCCCTACATAACTTACTGTGTACAGGGAAAGAAAACCTAAAGTAATCAGGGGAACTATCTACCATCCTTCGCCTAATGCTGCAGCAATAATTATTGGACATTATTCCCTTCAGGGACTAGCTTTTCGCTACTGGGTCTAAATATAATACTATATACAATAAACCTATCAAGAGTTACGGGTCCTATACCTGTAATTCAGCTCAAATGAATTATGAATGAAAACACACATAAAAAAAAAAAAAATAAATTAAAACTTTTAACGAAAATACACTATTTTATTTCGGTACTGTAATGGCAAAAGGTAAAAGTATTATTATCTAAAGTCTAAACTAAATAATGAGAACCAAAAAATTGAAAAATAATACTAAGTTAGTAGGGTAGTATAATCTAATCTCCACAAAGCATGAGGGATAATAAACGCATCTTGAAGTCATAATTTTATTAATGTATGTAGTCATAAAATCACGAATTACAGTAATACAGTGAACAAAGCAAAGTTTAATTAATGGAGGCCACAAATTGATTCAGTCTACGATTTAACTATTCAAAAATGAATTAAACTGCTGGCACTGAGCCGATCGCATGAAATCAAGTTCGTGATATTGGTCTTCGTGCCGACTCTTGAGATGTCGGGCCAGATTCCACAAACCGTTGAGACATCCCTTCCGAATGTGTACTTTCATAACTAGGGCACAGTAGTTGCAATTAAATAGGTTAGGGCTTTCGGGAATCGGTGTAAAGTAATTCCAAATCCAAGGTGCCCAGCTGGAACGCTTTCTGGAGGCTCCTAAAGACAAAAAAAAAAGTAGGCCTAAGAGTTTGTATGTTATGGCGTTTCTTAAAAGCGCGTTTTGCTAATTTCAGTCACAGTGTGCAGTATGTTCGAATGGAATAACGTATATATATCCTATAATATTGAATGTAGCTAACCTCGTGTTCTACGTATATGCTATGTAGCCTATATTCGATTGACCAATGACCATAAAAATACAGACACATCTTTGCTTCTTTTGTTTTGTTCCAGAATTGAGGCCGGTCTTAATAGTTCTGATAGATACGGTAGTCATGCCTTTCTACCATCCTTCGCCTAATGCTACAGCAATAATTTTATGGACATTATATCCCTTCAGGGACTGGATTTTCTCTACTGGGTCTAAAAAATACTATATACAAAATGAGTTATGAATGAAACCACACATATACACACAAAACAATAAATTAAAACTTATAACGAAAATACACTATTTTATTTCGGTACTGTAATGGCAAAACGTAAAAGTATTATTATCTAAAGTCTAAACTAAATAATGAGAACCAAAAAATTGAAAAATAATACTAATCTAAGTTAGTAGGAATATAAAAAAATCTAATGGATAAATCTCCACAAAGCATGAGGGATAATATTAAACACATCTTGAAGTCATAAAAAATTACGAATTACAGTAAACAAAGCAAAGTTTAATGGAGGCCACAAAGCATCTTTGAAGAATTTGAGGAATAAACTCAATTATAACTCATTCTTAAAGTCTTTTATTTTTAATTCCGGACAGTAGTCTACGATTTAACTATTCAAAAATGAATTAAACTGCTGGCACTGAGCCGATCGCATGAAATCAAGTTCGTGATATTGGTCTTCGTGCCGACTCTTGAGATGTCGGGCCAGATTCCACAAACCGTTGAGACATCCCTTCCGAATGTGTACTTTCATAACTAGGGCACAGTAGTTGCAATTAAATAGGTTAGGGCTTTCGGGAATCGGTGTAAAGTAATTCCAAATCCAAGGTGCCCAGGAACCCTTTCTGGAGGCTCCTAAAGATTAAAAAAAAAAGTAGGCCTAAGAGTTTGTATGTTATGGCGTTTCGTAAAAGTGCGTTCTTGCTAACAGTCACAGTGTGCAATATGTTCGAATGGAATACTATCCTATAATAGCTAACCTCGTGTCTAAGTGTCTAACCTATATGGTAGCCTATTCGATGGACCATAAAAATACAGACACATCTTTGCTTCCCCCCTCCCCCCCCAGAATTGAGGCCGATCTTATGTAATAGTTCTGATAGATAGTCATGCCTTTTCTTTTCTCTAAGCTATAGACTCAATTGTAACAAGTAATTAATTCAACATCGAGTTTATTATTATTAAATCTTTATTTAAATGTCAAAACAATTACAAAAAATTCAAATTAATAAAAAGTTACATAAGTTAATTAAGAAATAGTTTAGTTATAATAAAAATCGATAATCTAAATAGTTACAAATAATACGTTAATGTTTAATAATTTTTAATCGTCAGTTACGTTATTATTAGCGGCTATAAGTAAAAAAAAATGTTTGCCAATTTTAATATTGATCTAACATGGCACGCAGTCCCTTATTTATCTAATTCCTTAATTCCCATTCCCTTAATAAGTTTATATAATCCAACTACCGGTGTACCATGGCATTAGCCTAATCAAAAATGGAGTAAGCTATACGTAGCTTGACAAACTAAATAAGTACCCGGTAGCAAGTAGACGTCGAGTCGACCCCAACACCTATAAGATTGCGACTTCTTTAGTTGTCCATACTCCATAGGCTAGGTACTGTACAGTACATAAATCGAAATGTCTTTTTCTCAAATCACTATACAACCATACAACTGAGGGTAGAAAGAATCTAACACAAAACAGAGTTCCTCTTCTTTTTGTGATTTTGTATTCCACCCTGAAGCTTCATATAGGTGATTTTATTTTGGTAGTACAGCATTCATGCGTAGGTAATGCAGTTCGTTGTAATGTTCGGCGTGCTTACACTTGAGATGCTGCACAAAGTTCCAATACCCGTTGGGAACACCGTTACGAATGTTCAGTTTCATAACGATGGAGCAAGTGTTACAGGTGAATCGGTTGGGAAAATTGGGAAGCGGGGTAAAGTAGTTCCAAATCCAAGGTGTCCAACATTGCCTTCCTCCCCTCCCCTTGTTGTGGGTAAAGACAAGATCTGAAAAAATTCAAAATACTCTTATAAGTTTTGCATATTATCAACCATGGCTTTCTTTTGTTCTTTTGCGCGAGACATTTTTTTGGGGAGCGCGTTTTTGTTCACAGTCACGTGCAATTTTGTTCGACTGAATGTCATGACACATTCAAGTCGATCTATTTCTGATACTAAACCCAAAAACCATTATCTTATTGAAAGAAAATAGTTTTCCTGGCCCATTTTTTTTCTATGACAGCAGCTAGGTTAAGCTTATAGGATATTAAATTTTATTTCTGACTGAACTCAATATGTAGCCTATTTATTAAACCTTGGACGAAACAAGATTAAACCTAAACGTGGTCCTAAGTTATTTCTGCTAATTCAAAGACTAAAAACAACCACCTACCTTGACAGGTAGCCTATATATAAAAAATAACTCTTAAAACATTGATAAATTGGCAAAAACTCGAAAAGACCTTGCAGAATAATCTTATTCTTTATTCCAAAAAAAATGTATTTCTAACAAAAAATTCTCATCCAATAATATAGGCCTATAGATAAAGAAAGATCAGTTACATACGTAATAAAATTAATTCCATTTTCTGGGGGAGGGGGTTAATTTATGAATTGAAAACAGAAAACCTAATTCCAAAAATTAAATACCCTAACTTAATTAATAAAATTGGAAGTTTATAATTTTTCTACAACCTAATTTAACAAAATAACTACATTTATGATTGAATATGGCTTTTCTAAATTCGTTAGCACCTTAAATATCATTAAAACCTAATTTCAAAAAGTTACAGAATAATAATTGTTGTGAGTTTATAAAATTACTGTATTCGAAACTAATATAATGCCAAGTCAAAGTGTGTTAATGTCCAATGTCCACGTTATTTTGAAGAATTGTCCCTAAACTAATAACTTTGACACAATTTCACAGTTTGTTCATCTTGCTTTGATATTCGGCAAAGAGGTCGGGGTGATGGCATTCCAGGTGTCTGATAAGGTTCCAGGTCTTGCCGTTGTTTCCCCTTCCTACCATCATGTCGCAGGTCAGGCACCTGACTCGAGCTATGGTTGTGGGAGCCGGTTCGAAATAGTCCCAAACTCTGCTGCTCTTCTTTCGCTGCCTCGTCTTGAGTAAACCATAGACATCGAAAGGATCGAAATCTGGAAAAAAATACGAATAGAGTTAATTAAGGATTTCAATATTATTGGTTCGTAAAGTGTTAAAGAGACAAACTTCTAAAAACTTTTTAATCTTGCATTTTTTCAACTCACCTTCAAAAAAATTCCAGCTAATTTTAGTGCTTGTTTGAAATGATAATAATAATCGTTTATTCTCACAAAATTTACATAAATGTGTGTAGAGAAATACATAAATTAAATAAAAGATAAATCTAATACATAAATTAAATAAAATGATAGATCTAGATAACTGTATGTAAGCTTAGTACGGGGTATAACTTAATAAGCTGAATTAGTTCCTACCAGAAAAGATAAAATACTTATTAATTTTCAACCTCATTGTAGCCTAATCTTCTAATTTTGTAATAATTAATATTGATAGGCCTATTACCTAGAAATTTTCTACATAGGATTTAAACTACCTAAGTAACCTAACCTTTGAGCAGTCTAAAATAAACAGGCAAAACTACATAAGATACAACACAGTCCAATTGGTTTTAATAATTATGATAACTACTGAAGACAAATCTAACGATTACGGTACTAAAGTTTTTGTTATAGGTAACTTACAAATTACGAGACATAAGAAAATTGAACCAAAAATCTATAAAAAAAAGCATATCTGAGCTAACATATTTACTTATTGTCCAGTATTTAGGTACTTAACAAACCTAAAATCAAAATCTAAGTTATCTAGTACATCCAAGACAATATCAAATGCATAAAATTCAATTCTTTGCGTTAAACTCTAACGAGTGAGTATTCTTGGTTTAATTCTTACTAAGTTAGTACTTAACCAATTAAAGTTAGTTAATAAAAAATAAAATAAAAAACAGCTGAACAGCACTATGAAAATTCACACAAGTTATTACACTGTAACAGTTACATTAATGACACTTAATTGTTAAGAGCTTCACCCCTGTTTCCAAACAATTTTTTTAAAAATTCCAAAAAGTTTCCAACTTTAAAAAGATGGGGCATATTGAAGAAGTCTTAATTGTTAAGAACTTAAGACTCTTTTAAGAGCTTCACTGATTCCAACTTTAAAAAGATGGGACATATTATTCCTTTTCTACTTCGTAGCAGACTTCTTCATCTGAAGATATTCCAGGTACTCTGGCTTGTGGTTGTACGTGAGGTGTTTGAGGAGGTTGGAGGTGTTTCCAGCTCCACCTCTGTTAACGAATTTCCCGCACAACAGGCAAGGAACCACGGTGATTTCTCTCCTCACTTGTTCGAAATATTTCCAAATGGGACTTCTCTTTTGGTAGACGGTAGTCTGATGGGAGAACCAGAGACCTGGAACGAGTAAGAAAAAGTACTTAAAAAATGCACCCTTCTTTTTAAATGCTTAAAAATTACATCTACAAAGTACAGTATTACCTGGCGTTTTATGTTATGATTGTTCATCTCAGTTAAAAAATCCTAAATGTCTAATTTCTAAAAGTAATTTTAATCAAATATAGTAGGCCCTACCGTATCAGAACTAATCTATATCTCTTCTTAACCTTAATGGTTGATTATGCTAATTTCTTCAATAAAATCTCTGAGCTAATCTACAGATATATCTTAATTATCTATCTTAACCCCAAATTCCTGCAGTTTTCAGTAATTAACTTTTAGCGTATATTTTATTTAATACCTCAGCCTGTTAAGTTATGTCGTCTTTAGTTTAAAACATCACACTGTTAATAATAGGAAAGTCCTAGGCCTAACACAGTATGAATAATTTAGGATTGAAGAACGGAAGACCAAAGCAAATGCTGGAAAACTGGTTATTTTGGAAAGGACAGCATCACTTTGGCCTACCCCTACACTCCTAAGTTAATTTCCTAAATTCATACCCATGCGCATTTATCTAATCTACATGCTATCACCACCTCAAACTGTTTTCCCTAATGTTATTCTAAATGTCAGGGACTCTATAGTAACTATGAATAACTTAACACTGATAAATAAAATATTTAAGACAACTTTTACATATTAACTTATTTATGATACAAAATCATATGTCACAACAATTTTTTTTATTCCTACAATAAAGGAACTAAAATTCTGTATTTTAACAAATCGTGAATAATTCAAGAAAATAATAAGAAAATTGTCTGATTATAATAATATGACCGTGAAAAAAAAAAATTAAGATTGTTCGAAAGATGACGTGTTATCTCCTGCCAAGTCCCCAAAGAGTTCGTTCTCAATCATCGCAATTACTTCGGGATGCTTGTTTTTCAAGTGACTCCTCAGGTTCCAAGTTCCGTTGTTTCTACTTCGTTTTATTACCGTACCGCACAGGCAACACTGGCACTTCTTTGGGTCGGTTTCCAAAGGTCTGAAATACTTCCAGACGAACCCACTACACTGTCTCATTCTTCGTGCACGTTCCAGATATTCTGAAAGATTCAGAGTAATTGGTACTTTATTTCTGTATTTTAAAAAGTTTTAACTGGCGTTATTACGTTGTGAAAAAAAAAAATTCTAACGAGTGTTTTGCAGTTCTTCTCGAGGAATTCCTTGGAGGAAATTCTTAATGAAATCCCTGAGCTAAGCAATCATTTTTGTAGGTAGCTCGGTGGAAATAAGTCAGAAACTGGATGGGTATTAGCCATACAAAAACACAAATTATGAAATGATCACACCTCCTCTTCATAAAAAAAAACTAGGCATAATTTGTCAATTAGGTTTAGTCAGTAATATTAGTAAGGGAAGTGTAAAAGAAAAGACTTTAGTGATGGTTCAATATAGGGCGTGCTTTCATCACTGATTTAACCCTTAATTTTGCAGTTAACCCTTTAACTTAACAGCTTACGCAACGCTTGCGCTGTTCAACCTTGGACTAACAAAACAGTTAGTCCAAGGTGTTTTGTTAGTCCAAGGTTCAACAGCACTGTAATCTCGTTAGCTAAGAGATTATTTACTGTGCTGCTGTGGAACCTGCGCAAGCGTTTTAAAGGGTACCGTAAGCTGCAAAATTAAACGAATCATTAGTGAGGAAATCATGCCCTATTGACGGGATTATTGTAATTAACTAATTAATAATAACACTATGCTGTCCCACTAGATCCAGGCTTTAGAATAGTGACCCAAAAGTTAAAATAAAGAAAGTAAAAAACAGCAGAATGAGTTCATAAAAAAAAAGCTGTTTCAAAGCTCCTCCTAGATCAAATCACTGGATTCTTCCTTCATGAGCATATCCATTTCCTGGTTGTTCGTATCGTCTGCAAAGATTTCGTTCTCGATCTTTTCATATATCTCTTTGTGTTTGTAGAAGAGATGCCTCTTGAGGTTATAGATTCCTTTGCCCTTGGCTATAACGTAGCCGCACTGAGAACACACGAATCTCCTTGAGTCAGTGCCGGACGGTCCAAAGTACTCCCAGATGAGGGCTCTGCACTGCCTCAGTCTTTGGTTCCTTTTCACTAAACCTGAAAGATATAATGCAGAGAGCAAAGGAATCTAAATTATTTGCAGTTTATATCTCTTTTTTTTTTTCTTTCTTCTGGCGTTATTTGCGTTCTAAATTAATATTCTTTATGTATTGTGTATTTTTTCATTTTGTTCTGTAACTAAGCTGAGTGAAGGAATTGTTTAAATTTGGTCTAAGGAAAGTAACAGCTCTATAAAAATAGTTCCATACAGCACATTAAAAAAATTATGTCTTTAGCTCAATAATATGCATTCGAAATTTCTTCGTAATCGTCTTGATTCCCCAAGTCTCCAAAGACTTCGTACTGAATCATATCGAATATTTCCTTGTGTTTGCTTCTGAGGTGTCTCTTGAGGTTGTATGTACCGTTGCTGCAATTGAAACTGATAAAACACTGACTACAAGTACATCTTTTGTCGGCAGTGTTATCCGTTAGCGTAAAGTATTTCCAGATCTGACTTCTGTACATCCTCTTTCTTTGAATCCTTTCCATATGATCTGTAACTGAAAATTTGTGAGAATATCTCTTTATTCTTTTGCATTTCATTTTAAATTTAGGTAGTTTTGCTTAGTACTGGCGTTATTAAAGACCCGTCACACGCGTTAGTATTAATATTATGAATTTATTTTTAAAACAAAAGGCTACAAAGATACACCACGCCAATACACAAACGTATGAAATTATAAGTAGTTATTAAGCTATTGTCTATTAAAGTTTTTTAACAGTTCTCTACAATTATGAGAATTAAATATGTCTCTGGTCTCCAGAAAACAGCTTGCAATGTGTCACTTCAATCATTCTTAATTCAGTTCCATTTTGTTTAAAGGGGATTATAGTTTAAAGTTCATTTAGGGGTAAAAAATCACACTACAAAGTACAAATGTAAAAAAAATTACCATAAGTCTAGCAAGGTTTCCACATATAGCACGTTACCGTCAAACGTAGCATCACGTAACACAAATCAGAATGTGCTATGCTCTGCGCGTGGGAAACAAACAAAATGAATAGAACGTTCTGATTGATGGTGTTACGTGCTACGTTTGACGGTAACGTGCTATGTGAGAATCTGGCTTTAGGTCTAAGGTTAAGTAACATATCTACACGGGATAATTTAAAAAGCTACGGTACAAAATATATCCCTCCTTATATTAACAAAAAAAAAAAAAAAGGAATGTTTTGAAAATATCAAAGATGAGTCTCTAGCTCAATAAATATTCGGCCGATTCCTCCTCGATCGTAATTTCGTCCCGATTGCTGCTGTTCAAATCTCCAAAGAGTTCGTCTTCGATCATATCGAATATGTCCTTGTGTTTGGTTTTGAGGTGGCGCCTCAGATTCCAAGTCCCGTTGCCCTTGGCGACCAAAGAATTGCATACGCAACACTGATACTTCTTTTTGTCGGTGTCTTCCATTTTTGTAAAGTACTTCAAAATGACGGCGCTACCGTCCCTTCTCATCCTTCGTACCCGTTCCAGAAAATCTGAAACGGAGCAAAAACAGAGTGTCTTAATACTTTATTTACATACATAACTTATTCCTGAGTTCGTTTCTGGCGTTATTTGCGTTCTATTTCACTTATTTTGGAGACCTTTCACATTATTGTCAATTAAAAGATAACTATGTTGTAAGTAGGGAAATTCTAGTTTGTTTATCTTTGGAGAAAACAGTTTACAAAGTTCTTATTACGAAGCAGCTCTCAATAATTAAAATGAATGCTTTTCAACTCTTCGTAAGAGTCTCGATTATTCAGGTCACCGAAGAGTTCATGTTCGATTGTTTCGAATATGTCTCTGTGCTTGTTTTTAAGATGACTCCTTAAATTCCACGTTCCATTTCCTTTGGAGATAAGGATTCCGCAATGACAACACAAGCACTTCTTTTTGTCCGCGGCAGTATCCTGAGTAAAGTGCTTCCAAATTAGGGAACTTCCTTGCCTCATCCTTCGCACCCTTTCCAGAAAATCTGTAAAAGATTTAGAGCAAAAGAATGGGTCATCTTTTTGTTTTCTTTCCGCGGTTTTCATAATGAGTTTCTAACACTGGCGTTAATTGCGACAAAATTAGAGTCCCGTCACATTATCGTCTATAAATAACTTGAGTATAATTATTCTTATAATTATTTTGATGTTCTCAACTCGAGAATCCAAAGGTTTAAAAAAAAAGTTCTGTACCAAGAAGTCTTTAGCAAAATAACTAAAATGCATGCAATAGCCTAATTCCTCGTACATATCATGATTTTGGTTCGAGCTCTCCCTGAGAAGTTGGTCCTCAATCATATCAAAAGTCTATCACATAATAATTGTCTATAGATAAGATGAAGTAAATGGAAATTAGTATTTTTTGCTCATCTCGAGAAAGTTTAATAAGAGTTTGTCCAAGAGAGACTTATTAAAATTCATGCAATAATTCTTCGTAGGTTTCCGGATTCAGGTTCAAATTCTCTCTGGAAATTTGGTCTTCGATCATATCGAACGTTTCCCTGTGTTTGAATTTGAGGTGACTTCGCAGATTCCACGTTCCGGTGCTACGAGAGATGACGGTACCGCACAGACAGCATAGGCACTTCTTTTTGTCGGTCTCGGATTGGGTAAAGTACTTCCAGACGAGAATGCTGCCCCGTCTCGACCGTGTTTTAGCAGGTTTTAGCAGAAAATCTGAAAGATATTCCAAAAAGAATCTTCTATTTATTTCCTAAATCTTATCTTTTTTTAATATAATATTTTTGACTGGCGTTATTGTTTATTAAAATATTGAGATCCGTCACATAATATTACGTTGAGTTATAGCCTATTAACGTTTTTCTAATTTTGAAGCTAAAGGAATATTCTCATTCTAAAATTCCTGCCAATCCGGATTTGAATCCAGAATCGTGGAGTGTCAGAATATAGGTCAAAACTATCGTGGGGCGCGTTAGTTACGTCAAGATCAGAAAGTCAGAAAGTATGAAATAATGAAAACCACAAGAAACCAATAATATAGAACTGTCCATAAAAACATTTCTAACGAGTAAGTGTAAGGGGGGACGAAAACGAAGACACAAAATCGTGTTTCAGGGAACATTGTTGCTAGAAAAAGATCATGTGACTTGTTAAAAACAAAT